>BMAO01019587.1:0-10996 GCA_019973975.1 Trichonephila clavata | reverse complement strand
GTCCACCCTTCCTGGCAAAAGCTTAAACCATTCATAAATACTCTTTGATGTGATGGCTTCATCTTTATAGACTTCTTTGAATATTTCGTGAGTTTCTTTTGTCGATTTCCCAAGTTTGAAACAAAGCAACATATTTATTCTCTGATCCATTTTGTACAGTGCGACAATCCACAATAAAACTTTCGCACTCGGCGTTAAACTAACAGTGAATAAACGCACTTGGAAACTTGCCAATTACAAACATGTTCAAACAGATATTGACCAACCCCACGCGCGGCGTGTTGATATTCTACGAGTACAGCAGCAACCTCTACAGGTTCATTCACCGAACTTTCTGGACAGAGGTTGTATAATGCAGAATATTTACTTACCTACATAAAAAAAACTGAAATCAAAATAAACTTATACTTTTCATACCACGTTTAAATCCAAATGCAAGATAGAAACATAACAATGATTGCCACAAATATAACAATATCAAACTATGTATTTGTTACGAAACAATTCAAAATACATTAAAAAATAAAATATTTCTGTCCAAAGTTAGAGCACTCTCAAAAATTCATACGTTACGTACTAATAATTTTCTACTCTTTCTAAAGTTTAAAAAAAACTCATTAAAATTAGAATTAGGAGATATTTGTGTATTCTGCTCTGATTAATTTTTCTTAAAAGCATCAACATAGTATTTTTTCACAGCTCTAACCGCTCTAAGTTGTAATAATACCATGGTGCCTCATATCCACGATTTAATTCGCCTAACACGTTTGCTTAGATATCTTCAGACGTTGATACCTCCGGGAAGCCATGCTCTCTCCCTGGGGTGGTGAAAGCAACATGAGAGTCGCTTCTTTCTGCCAACTAAATCTCGGGCGGAGGGAATTAAGAAGAAAACCCAATTGTTTGTTTATTTACTCAGAGACGAAAAATATGAAAGGAAGCAGATAAAGTAGAGTTTCTTAATCAACTTCTTATCTCTGTTTTCTCATTTTATGCAGTGTTTCTTTGAGGCAGAGAACCATGTAAGATAGATACCATGAACGATTTTAAATCATTTGAATCATTTTCGATCTATTTGAATTAGTGGATGAATAATTTTGGAGAAGTTTGTTTTGAATGGGGAATAAAGGATTTAGAATTTTCCTCTCATATTATTTATTTAACACTTTTTCAACAAATATTTCGAATTATACATTCCCGTATTTATCAAGTTTCATTGTTTTAAAATGAAGAACGATGTACTGGTTTTAAATGATTAAGAATACTATAGTTTCATTCTAAGGGGATTAAATGTGACGGTAAAATAAGGCATTCTTCACATTTGGGAAAAAGCATTATGCGTGGACCTAATATAATATAAATATATATCTTAAGGTATTCACCTATGATTTACAATAATTTTCTTCCTCGATGAAAACTCCTCAATGTTTTTCGAGGATACATCTATTTTACTTAACAAAAACTTAATAAAGTTAACTAGAATAATGAAATTCGATTAAAGGTGCTTTTTGGGCAATTCAAAATGCTCAAGTCCATATGAAAAGTACATCTTATACTATTAACACCCTTTTATATGCTTCACTTGTATGTAACGGAATCTTTGAAGTCATTTTTACCCCTTTCAAAATGTCAGATTAATTCGAAATTTTGCGCATTTGTCCAGGACCGATGACAATAAAATAATTTAATATAATTGGTCCATTTTCCTGATCAAGATCATCAGGATTAATGATTTCCCATTTTCAGATACCATCCCGTATCTTGTGACTAATTTCAGATCCCCATTTCCAGATTTTTCGACAGAAATATTAAGTTACAACTTAGTTTTATTAACTATAAATGGTTGTTTTTTAGATTTTTTAAACTATAATTTTTTTTATCTTAAACTGTAAGTTAACTGACAAAGAATTTGCACTGTTAAACGAGAAAGTTGGATTTTTACATATATTTAAATTTCCTACGTGCATTTAACTTTATCTTGATAAATATTCTTAATACTTAACAAATATTGCTTTTCGGCTCATATTGCTAATAGGTCTTAATTGCGTATTTATATCCTGATCTGAATTAATGCGAGCATTATTGGACACGGACTTCTTAAACTTCAGCTGTGGTCAATTGACGAGAGTTATACATAACTAGCATTCCACTTTCAAAACTTCTTTTATTCCTTTCAGAGAATTTTAAGCCTCGACAGGTCCCGATTCGGTAGAGTGGTTAGCAAAGCTAACTGATGTGCCGTAGGCCTGAGTTTGAATCCCGGAAAAGACATGGATGTTTGTAAACGTATAGTGCCTTTGCGGTATGAGGGTACTCTAAATAGCCGTCAAGCCGTAAATCCTCTAGTGACTTTGGTGGATGGGAAAGAGAGGTGGGAGGCCCCTGACCATCTCTAGGGTGTTCAAAGCTACGGCTAACGACAGGCGTAGATCTAGCCCTTTGCCACGATGTATTTTGTGAGCCTCTATTTGACGTAGTCAGACAGAAGGTATTAGTAACAAAACCAACAACAAGCCTTGACAGATTTAACATGTACCAGTCATGACATAGTGGGTCTTGAGTGGAAATAATTGAGCCCATGACTCATCTTTACGCGATTGTTACCATAACCATTTGGATAACACCTTCTCTTGCCGCTTCAGAAAGAATATAAGAAAATACATGAGTTGAAACGACAAATAAAAGAACATCTATCTACTTACTTTTTAATTATGTTAGTTATAAATATTAAGTATTAATTCATTCATTCATCCCTTTCATATTTGCAATATTATTTATTCATATTAAAATAATTAAGAACAAAAACACAGAAGATGAAAATTTTTCACGCACCGGAAATATCCTAAAAATTTTTACTATGCCTCTTATCCATATATATTTCGAAATATAAGCGACCATAGTATAACGAATCCCAATTTATTGTTACTTCATGACCTAAGTATGGATGACATAATAAAAACATGTCTTAGTAAAATTTAAAGATTTTATATTAGTTACTTCTGCAATGAAGAATAAATTACTTGCATTCGCCAAAATCAACACATAGCTAGAAATATATCAAAAAACAAATTTCGAAAGTAAGAAATAAAATTTTTTAAAAAAAATCTGCAAATGCAATTTAATAAAAACTTTCGATAATTTCTTGACATTTTAAAAATATTAAAACCTTATTATTTTGTTAGATATTTTCTTACAAATTTTGTGTAAATAATTCCTCTAAAAACTTGTTATACTATCCAGGCTATTGGGTTTTAGAAATAGTACCGAACGTTTTATTGAAAAGAAAGTTATACGACGGTCACTTTGAAATTTTTGAGAAAGGCACAGACGAAAGGTTACCGAAAAGAATATCCTCGACAAATTTAACGTGTTCGATCTTTATTCGAACTAAGCTCAAAATCAAAACACACGATCCAAGAGTCCATAATATGGACCACTAGGCTACCACGACAGGTTTATTGCATTAAAGAAGAGGATTTAATTTTTCCAACAAGATTAAGTTTAAGAGGCTTTTGGTTGTATCCAACACATTAAATTTAATTTCTAATTTTTCGTTAAATGAATGTACGTATAATTGATATAAAAGACAAATTTTTTTCCACATTATGTATACTAAAATGTGATTCCAGACTATTCCTTTTAACTACCATTATAAAGTACACCTCAGAATTTAGTAATTTGTTGATTGGCGATCAAAATACGCGTGAATAATCAGCTTTTGTAACATTTGTAACACTTTACACGATGAAAGATTGAGATTTTAATGTTCAAGCTTTTTCATATGCCAAACACTCTTTCACAATTTTTAATTTGGCCACGTTAAATCTGTTGAGGCGTAAAATATTCACATTGGTGTGGTGTTGAAGTTAGGAGGCTGAAATTTCAACTCAGTTTCAATCACCGTGAGGACTGGAGTTCAAAATTAATAAACCATCAATAGATGTAGACTACTATTTATGGTGTGAAAAATGCAATGTGTGACACAAAAAAAAACGTGACTAAGTGTGTAACTTGAAAAAAGAGAAGAGTTGGTAACAACTGTTTTGGTGACGTCATCCCATACACCTCCTCTATCCATGTAGACAGTTTCGCTTTAACCGATCACTCCAGTTGATTGTACTGTGCCATTGAGTGAACACGTGCATGGAAAAATGTCGAAGTACCATCAAAGTTTCTTCTGAAACTTCACAATTTTAATTATTCAAATACAGGAAATTTTATCTAGAACCCCCCCCCCCAAGCTTCCTTCAGATTAGATTTCTACAAAACCCGTTCTTAGCAGACCTCTATTCACCAAAGGAAACACACTTACCGAATTTCAAGCTTGTAATATTTTGAGTAAGGGAACTTTTTTACCTTTAATGTGCTCCTTATCCCCCTCCTCTTGCCCGACAGCCAATGTACGCAAATTCCACAAGACTCATTCTTTTCTTGATCTCTACTCAACTAAAGTAGATATACCAAATTTAAAAAATGGAAGGAAAAAAAGTTCAAAAACGGGATTTTTTTTGTCCATTTTTTTCCCCGGGTGACCCAAAAGCGTTAACATTTGAAAATTCAGTACTTCGTGGAATAATGTAAGTAGAGAGGTAAAAGTTAGCTCACATATTTGAAATGATATGAGGTATAATTGCAACTTAAAAACGTGCCAAAAATTTGGACAGAAAAACGTCAGTGACGCTGCATGAAAACTGTGCGTAAAAGGAGCTGTATTTAGGGAGGAAACAGATCACCAACAATTGCAGTATGTTGACTTTACAAGAAAAGGCATTGTTATTAAAGCTGTACTATCAAATGCGGAATCTGTCACTCGAGCTATATGATACTATAGCCATAAGAACGGTATTCGAAGGGTTAAGGGTCTTTTGATAAGTGAAGCTTAGAAGAAAATGAATATGAAGACAATGGTTGCATGAATAATCGGCTCCGTTGTGGGTGAATGAATATTAACGTTGAACTATTTGAGGGCTTTTGGCAACGGACCTTGTAAATTTGAACCATGACGAGGACGAAACCTGCGGTATTAGACTCGAATTCATGACACGCCAGCCATGAGTCCGTTACTTTGACCACTAGGCTACCGCGGCCACGGTTTCGTAGTGGGAGGTAAGACACATGATCTACTGTTGTTCGTACAAGTCAGGAAAAAATGGAAGTTGGAAAGGTAATATTTTTTTTAAAAGGTGATTTTAGGTTATTGCATTCTTAAATTCTTCAGTTCATTACCTTTCCAAAAATACCTCATTTTTATCTCTAGCTTAAATAGAAGTGCTAAAATTTTGTTTTTAAAGAATCGTCTAAACGCGAGTCACCGATTTAAATCGACAGAAAAAAGGTAAGCATTGCACTTCTTCTCCGGTCAGCTTGAAGTTTAACGTCATTTTTTTTAAATTTCTTTAGGCATGTTATGAAACGGATGGGATCTCGCCTCTAACGTTTCAAAGCAAAAATGAGGGGCAAAAATTATCAGATGGCAAAGCATTATGTGCAAAAATAGATTAACAGAAGCAACTATTGATCAATTGCAACATAATATGGTCTTCCCATTCAAAGAAATTTATCAAATATTAAGTGTATGAAACAAGCTATATGGGCAATATTTCTTCACAAAATATCTACGGATAAAAATCCACAGCATGGATTTTGTCCATCAGGTCTTGACACATGGTGTCAGTGTAAGAAGGCTCAATTGGAAAATAAACTTTATCTCCACAAACATAAACTTCGAGTTGCTGTTGTTGAAGCCATTAGGCCTATTTTTAGGGACCTTTCGGATCCAGAATTATTGAAAAAGTGCTTGCATGGAAACACGCAGAATCCGAATGAAAGCATTAATAATGTTATTTGGTCTCGTGTCCCCAAAAAGACATGTGTGCACATACAAACACTTTCCTTAGGTACATATGATGCTATTGCATCCTTTAATAAAGGGAATTAAACAAAGCTGGATATTTTTAAAAAATGTAACATAGAGCGAGGATATTATGCGACATGCTGCATGGAACATCTCGACAAAGAGGTAAAGGTAAGATATGCCAATTTACAGAAAACTAAGGAGACTAGAAAAGTAAAAAGACTTAAAAAAATGAAACATGAAGATGAAAATTTGAAAAATGCTGAAAATTTGGAATATGGAGCTGGAATGTTTTGATATGGTAACTTTTTTTTTATAAAAATGTGTTTTTCTGAAAATGTCACTTTTGAAGGTTCGCTGTACCTTTTCTCAAAAAGTATACCTCTGATGTCAACATAACTTACATGACACATTCTTTATATATTCTAGTATATACTGAAATGAGCTTTTAGCAAAATTTTGCATATATTTTTTTTTATAATTTTTTTCTGTCGAAAAACACTGTTATCTCACTATGCATCGAATAAAAAAATTTTAAAGAAAAACTAATGGAAATTTCAAAAAAAGCTCATTTCAGTATAATATTAGATGTATGCTTAACTTGCAAAAAAAAAATTGGGGGATTGTATTTCCAACAGGTTTTTAGAAAAGGTACATTGAAAAAGCCCTTTTTAACATTATCAGTATAGACCGTTCCGATACCCTTAAGCAATTCATCTCCTTGCTTGTGAAGTCAATGTTGCATTAAGTGTAGTTTTTGATTTCGGTATACTTTCATGTCACTTCGAGAGTATCTGCCAATTTTTACATCTTAATCTACATTATTCCGGGAATTATTTAATTTTTAAATGTTGACGAACTTCTAGATCCCCCGGTATATTGCTTCCGCAACACTCCCTTTGGGAGTCTATTTTCAAAAACCATTAAAAGAAATATTCCTGCCAAATTTCTTGAATGTAGGTGTAATAATTTCGCTGATCCAGGGATGAGTAAGTCATACTACTAATGTCAAAAATTCCCGGAATAGACCCTTACATTTACGCTGGTGTTCATTGGAGGGGAAATATCTGTTTCTGGGGTTAACAACACTAATATGGAAGACACACAACTATCTGGAATTTATTTCCTGTACTATTGGCGTTAGCTGTAGATTATTTATGATACAGCGAATGTTTCAATGTCGTTTTTGAGCAACGTGCAAACATCAAATTCAGTGTTTTGCTCTAGAAATCACCTTGAGACGCTCAGCATGCAGAGGAAAGCATACCAAAACTATTCCAGCACCAGAGGAAGTTTACTTATTTCTATAGTTGCAAATGAAATTGAAGAGACGACGTTTTATGGATCCAGAAGAAGTGATCCAAAATACGTTGAAGCAACGGAAGGACCTATCAAACAATGGATTCCAGGAGTGTTTTGAACAGTTATCCGAACGCTGAAAAAAGCGTGGGGATGCAGGAGGGCAGTACTCTGAAGGTGAATAAGATTAAATCATAGTTTTATTTTTAAATAATTTGTATTTGACATATTCCTGGATTTTTTGACCCTACCATATACATATACTGAACTTAATTGAACTCAGTGGCGCAACATTCCAAGGCTTACTGTGCCTATTTCAGTAGACGTGACCTTAGGCGCTGAGGTGCATGGGCAGATATTTTGGTGAAGTGGTCATTAATCAATAATTTCATAGATTATGAAGAGGAACAAAAATAACCGGATTCTTTGAGAGCGGTAAAATATATGCAGAAACACAGCTTTCCAACAAATTGGAAAAGCATTTTCTTACAATAGGTACCGATTACGAAAGGAGTTTGAAAATCCAAAAAGAGCTTCGATAATGCACATCTGGTTATCGTGACACTCATAAGCAACTGACCAACCGACCGTATTCACAAAAACTTATCACTTACTGTATGGTACCCAAAAATAAATCAATGGAAACTGTATCTTCAAGTGAGACGAAAGTGATTCTGAACTAATTCATCACAGGAAGATGCACGCTTTGGATTTCGTTGAAAAGCAGTGAGTTATGTATGTGCATTTTGAAAATTCCTCCATGTATACAATGAGAAATGAAATGTTTTTAAAATGTTTTCATGTGGAATGTAATTATTTATTATTTTTTGGAACAACTTTCTTAAGATTTCGGAAGAATTTGACATATTTTTTAAGCGCGACTCGTTTTTTTTATGCGGTCCCTCTCCACAGTATAAAAAATTCTCTTGTAAGCCGACAGAGTTGTTAATTGTATGTAAGTATTTCTGAAATTTTCCCATATTTTTTATAGAGTTTTTTTATATGCGGTCTCTACCTATCGCACAAAAAGAGGTTTTACTGTATATATATTTTATTCAATATCTTCTTACTATTTTATAGCTATGTGTTATGTACATATAGTGCGGTGAATATCTAAATAGTCTTTCCAGCACAATTCCACAGTAGCATTATTTCATTATGAAGGTATTGGTTCCACGCGGGGAGAATTCTATGTAGTCATATGTATGACGTCATTTGCAGGACACTTTTTTTCTTCATCCCTTCTTAGTACTGAGACCTCCCGAGGACAAGATGTTCCCTGGGGTGGTAGATACAAGAAGAAAGTTGCTTCTCTGCCAAATAAACTCCTAGCAGATGGAATTAAGTGGAAGGCACCCGATTGTACGTGTGTGTGTTCGCCCTACGGAAAATAATGGAAAACATGAAAGCAAATTGATTTGCGAAACGACAGAAGAATTTCTAGATGAATATCTTTATTTAACCTCTCTTTTCATGTCGAGAATTGTTTATGAAATAAGTCGTCATGATTGATGCTAAAACTAACTTGATATGTGTTTATATCCTCCGGATCATATTTAATACTGTTTCTGTAATTCAGTAAAAGAAAAATAATAACTCTCCCTGTATTGAAATTTGTAATTGTAAGAAGTATGATGTTTTTTTCGTCGTACAAAATACTTATTTTTTAACTGTGTTTTGAGAATATTTTTCTTTGGTGATTTGTTTTAAAAAAATAATAGTTTAAAAATACTAAAAAACACCCTTTTATTGTTAATCGAACGATGTTATAACTTAATCTTTCAGTCGCAAAATCTCAAAATACGATCAGAAGTTCGTCGTCGTATGGGGGATCTAAAAATGGGAAAGTGTTAATCCTGATGAACCTGATCAGGACAATGAGACAAAAATATTAAATTGTTGTCTTGCCATCGGCCCTGCACAAGAGAGCAAAATTTCGAATTAATCTGACCTTTTAAAGGGGTTTTTAAAATATGAACTTCAAAGATTCCGTTGCATACGATTGAGGCTTATAAAAGGGTGTTAATAAGGTGTTTACCTTTACTGATAGTGAAAAAAATGATGAGCGATCTCTTCAAAAATTTGCTTTAAGTAAAAATAACTGTATTTGTCCCAAAAAGTTTAATTTAAAGCTGAAAATTAATTTTTTTAAAAATGCTTTTTACATAAAATAATAATATTTTAAAAGTGTGTATTTTATTCTAATTTGTCAGAGATGTTAAACGTTTAGAGAAATCCTAAATTTGTGTTTGAAGTTGTAGAATTCTACCAAGACAGAAGTTTTATAAGCAGAATTTCCACTAATAATTTTATTTTAATCTCCAAATTCCAATCTCATATTAAACAAACTTGTAAAGGTTGCAAACCAACTAACAATTTAAGTTGAGATGTCGCAAAGAGACAATGATATTTGTATTCTATAATTTATATTCAGCAAGCTTATGTTCATGGTGGTTGAATGCGATTTTACAACCCATAATTTTTTTACAGTGTGATAATTAGAATTACTCTTTAATTCAAAAATTTATTCATCAAAATGATAATTAAATGTAAAACCTGCGAAATGGGACGATTTTTTTTCTTTCTCTACTTATTAATTATTTGTATACTTTTATGATTAAATGCTTCATATTTTAAGAATCACTAAAAATTTAGAGTAAAATATGAACTCACAATTACAAATTGACTTACATGAGAAAGAATCACATTAATTTTATTTGATAATTGTTTAATTTTTATCAGGCTTTAATAATAAATGAAACAAATATAAATACACTCTTTTATTACCGGGATTTTTAATCAGTTCATTAGTTAAAACATTTAAAAGATAAATTGTTTCTAAGACATAATTATTCTATAAATTACATTTCTTCAATTAAACAGCAATTGGAGAAAAAATTTTATTGATGTATTTCTTCTACATGAGCTTGTTTTGGAGAATATAGTGCACGTAAAGTTTGTGCAGGTAATTTAATTTTAAGTTTATCATATTAATACATCAAAATATAAAATGCCTGATAGGATATTTTAAATCACACATGAAAACACTTAAAATTGTGTTACTTTGTCTAGAGAAAAAATTTATTTAACTTAAAATATTTGCTGCGTTTGTTTGCAATTCATTGATTGATTCATATTAATGTAGTTCTACTCCAGAGGTGCCCAACCCCAGGCACGCGTGCCGCAGTGTCGCACGGTGGATTTGTAACAGCGGCACGCGAAGACTTACTGAAAAATCTTTACAAATTTGAAAATATAATAATAACTAACCATTTTTTAAAATTTTATTGAAGTGGAGTTGTATCAGACGAAAAAAACACATCAAAATTTGGATCGAAATATGTTTGTGAATAAACGTTTTCTGCAATGAAACGTAATAAAATTAATATCTCAAATAGTAGCTGATGTGCATCTATAATAACCTAATTTTGTCAGCATCTCCGATAGCTAACCCTAATATAGATGATTTGGGGAAAAAAAGAAGTTTTAATTCCAAAGCCACATTAAAGTAAGAATTGAGCGTCCGAAATTTTTTTAAATTAAATATTTCAAATCACTTTTATTTTTATTTTATATATATTTAACATAATTGAAATTGAACTTGGAAACAATTTACTAAAATAAAATTTAAAGTTTGTACTTTCGTCTTATTTATTACATTATTTTTAAATTTCGATGACATTTATTTGCAGTAAAAAATGTGCTGTTCTCGTAAAAATACCATAATAAGCCTACAAGTAACAATTTTTTTTTACTTTTCCATATTTGTTTGTTGGAAAAGTTTGCCAGCATAATTATTTTTTTATTAAATAATGACACTCTTCCAAAAAGGTTAGCTATCCC
>BMAO01019586.1:0-63351 GCA_019973975.1 Trichonephila clavata | reverse complement strand
AGGTGTTCTATGAGTATATTGTGTGAGTAGTTAAATTCTTTGAGTATTGTGAATTATTCTTTGAGTATTGTGAACAGTTAAGTTCTTTGAGTATTGTGATTAATTAAGTTCTTTTGAGTATTGTGATTAGTTAAGTTCTATGAGTATTGTGATTAGGTGTTCCTTGAGTATTGTGTGAACAGTTAATTATTTGAGTATTGTGTGAACAGTTAATTATTTGAGTATTGTGGGAGTAGTTAAATTCTTTGAGTATTGTGTGAATATTTAATTTTTTGAAATTGTGTGAACAGTTAAGTTCTTTGAGTATTGTGATTAATTAAGTTCTTTTGAGTATTGTGATTAATTAAGTTCTTTTGAGAATTGTGATTAGGTGTTCTATGAGTATATTGTGTGATTAGTTAAATTCTTTGAGTATTGTGAATTGAGTATTGTGAAAAGTTAAGTTCTTAAAGTATTGTGATTAATTAAGTTCTTTTGAGTATTGTGATTAGTTAAGTTCTATGAGTATTGTGATTAGGTGTTCCTTGAGTATTGTGTGAACAGTTAATTATTTGAGTATTGTGGGTGTAGTTAAATTTTTTGAATATTGTGTGAAAAGTAAAGTTCTTTGAGTATTGTGTGAAAAGTAAAGTTCTTTGAGTATTGTGAATTATTCTTTGAGTATTGTGAACAGTTAAGTTCTTTGAGTGTTGTGAACAGTTAAGTTCTTTGAGTATTGTGAACAGTTAAGTTCTTTGAGTATTGTGATTAATTAAGTTCTTTGAGTATTGTGATTAGTGAAGTTCTTTGAAAATTGCGATTCGTGAAGTTCTTTGAGTAGTGTGAATACTTAATTCATGAGTATTGTGAATTGTTAAATTTTTGAGTATTGTGAGAGTTGTTAAGTTCTATGAGTATTGTGATTAGGTGTTCCTTGAGTATTGTGTGAATAGTTAATTATTTGAGTATTGTGGGTGTAGTTAAATTCTTTGAGTATTGTGAATTGAGTATTGTGAACAGTTAAGTTCTTTGAGTATTGTGATTAATTAAGTTCTTTTGAGTATTGTGATTAGGTGTTCTATGAGTATATTGTGTGAGTAGTTAAATTCTTTGAGTATTGTGATTATTTAGTTCTTTGAGTATTGTGTAAAAAGTTGTTCTATGAGTATTGTGTGAGTAGTTAAATTCTTTGAGTATTGTGTGACCATAGTTATTTGAATATTGTGTGAAAAGTTAAGTTCTTTGAGTATTGTGTAACCATAGTTATTTGAATATTGTGTGAAAAGTTAAGTTCTTTGAGTATTGTGAACAGTTAAGTTCTTTGAGTATTGTGGTTTGTTAAGTTCTTTTGAGTATTGTGATTAGTTAAGTTCTTTGAGTATTGTGATTAGTTAAGTTCTTTGAGTATTGTGATTAGTTAAGTTCTTTGAGAATTGCGATTAGTGAAGTTCTTTGAGTAGTGTGAATACTTAATTCATAAGTACTGTGAATTGATAAATTTTTGAGTAGTGTGAGAGTTGTTAAGTTCTTTGAGTATTGTGTGAATATTTAGTTTTTGGGTCTTGTGTGAACAGTTAATTATTTGAATATTGTGTGAATAGTTAATCCTTTGAGAATTGTGGGAATATTTACTTCTATGAGTATTGAGTAAATATTTTGAAGGTAGAATAATTAAGTCCTCAAGTTGTAGTTATTTGCGTATCGGTGAGTTTATAGTTGCTTGAGTTTTAATATTATTTTCTTGAGTAAGTGAATAGAATTGTAGTTCAAAATGTCAATCGTTTCAAAATTAAAGAGAATTGAGCTAAAGCTTGTTGCTGAAAAAATAGGTTTGACTATACCAGGGGATGCAAAAATGATTGATTTAAAGCGGTTAATTGAGGAGAGCGATGTGTTTAAAGAAGATTACGAATTCGTGAAATCCGTGATAGAGGAAGTGTTAGAAGAAGTTAAAACCCAAAAATCCCAGCTGAACGGTGAAATAGAATTAGAACGCCTTAAATTAGAGAGAGTTAAAGCGGAATTAAAATTAGCAAAATTAAGATCTAGTGCAAATAATAGCGAGACCTCTCTCAACGGAGGTGAAACTGAGGCGTCTATTGATTTTGACACTCTTAAAGAACCGATTGTATCTGATAAAATGTTTCAAACCATAGATAGGGAAACAGCAGCACATATTAATATTAGACCATCCGGAGATTGGTTTAGACCGCTACAATTGGGTAAGGAGTGTGATTTATATTTTACTTCGAGTGGTAAACCCGTAAATGAGACGAGAAAAGATCTCAAATATAACAAACTTAAAACCTTTAAAACCGCTCCCAAAGTATTTTTTAATGAAGAGAAAAATAAAAATTGTGATTTGTGTTTTAGAAATGACCATAACCCGTTACATGCTTGCCCTCAGTTTAAGAGACTTTCGGTTCAAGAGCGCGTTAACGTAGTGAAAAATAAAAACGCGTGTTTTAAATGCTTATTCCTCAACTGCAGTGTTAAAAAATGTTCGTTTCGAAATTGTTTTTGCGGCAAAGCGCATAACAAACTAATACATTTTTCGAGGGAACTAAAGAGTGTTTCGTCAAATGGGGTGAAGAGAAGTCGTAAATAAGTCGCTGTCAAAGGGGGACGGGGAATGCAGCTGGTCATTTCCTCCTCAGGATGAGTGCCAAAATTTCGTTTCGACTAACATAGTTGAAAACAAAAAGAACGTTATCTTATCCACGGTACTATATTTATTAAAGGATAAGTATTCGCGTGTGCAGATCCCAGAGTCAGTTAAACTTGCGGATCCAAATTTTAAAATTCCAGGAAAAATAGACATCTTGTTAAGTGCCGAGTATTTTTATCATATAATAAAACCAGGTAAAATAAATGTAAAAAATTCGAACCTGATTTTACAGAATTCAGTCTTTGGTTACATTGTTGGAGGTAATGTAAAGGATGAGTTAAATTCATATTCTTGTAATTTAATATGTGGGTCCGAAGAGTTAAATTCGAGAAAATTCAGGGAAATTGAGGAGATAGATAATGAATTACCTAAAAATTTAGAGAATTCTATTTGTGAGGAGCATTATATCCGGAGGCATGAGTCGGGGAGATATATTGTTTCTGTGCCCGTTAAAGAGCATTGGTTGTGTGTAAGGAACTTGAGGGACATTGCTCTAAAGATACTCGAATCGCTATGGACTCGTTTTCCTAGAGACCAGGAGTTTAAAAAACTGTATTGTGATTTTTTGAAGGAATTAGATAGAAGGATTTGAAGGATTTAGAAGGAATGACTAAGATAAAAGTCAAGCTTGTTGCGAGTAAATCTCGTGTGTCACCAATTAAACAGGTAACCATACCTCGCTTAGAATTAAGTGGTGCTGTGCTACTCGCCAAATTGAGGCCTAAAGTGCAATGTGCATTAAAAATGGATATTGCCTCAGTCTTCTTTTGGACCGATTCCACAATAGTGCTATCGTGGATGAAAAACGAGCCCCGAAACTTAAAAACGTTTGTAGCAAATCGAGTGGTAACTATCCAAGATTTAAAAGAGTTGAATAAATGGCATCATGTTCATTTGGAACAAAATTCTACTGACATCATATCAAGAGGACTTGATCCAGAGAAAATTCAACAAAGTGATTTGTGGTGGTTTGGGCCAGCTTTTCTAGAAGTGCCTGCAGTGAACTTTCCTAGATACGTCGATGAGATCCATAATTGTGAACCTTGCCAACGAGAGCTGAAGGATAATCAAATGGAGTCAATGTGTTTCTTAGTGCAAACTAACGAAATTCTTCCCATCATTGATAAGTGTTCTTCGTTTCTGAAACTGCAAGGAATCCTTGCATGGTGTGTGCGTTTCAAGGAGAAAAATCCATTACAGATAACCACTGGCAATTTAACTGTAGCTGAATTGTCTACAGATTTACTTTGCTTAGAAAGGTACAATCTGTGTATTTTACAACGGAAATTTGGTGTATGGAAAGAGGACAACAATTACCAGATTCCATCAACTTATTAACTTTGTCTCCATTTTCAGACGAGAGGAAAATACTCTGTGTGGGTGGAAGATTTAGACATTCCAATCTACCTGCCGAACAAAAAGATCCTATGCTAATCCCTAACAACCACCTTATTTGTGACTTAATTGCTAAACATTATCATTTTTCTTATTTGCATACAGGTGCTGAGGCTACTTTGGCAAACATAAGAACCAAATTTTGGATTGTGAATGTGGCAGATCCAAAGTCAAACGTGTTATTAAGCAATGCATTAAATGTCTTAAGGTAAATGCAAAAGGTAAAAATCAAATGATGGCAGATTTACCTAGTGCCAGAGTAAGCATTGCGAGAGCATTTAATAAAGTAGGACTGGATTGTTGTGGTCCTTTCCTTATAAAATTAATTCCAGGTAGAGCAAAAAAAGTGTATAAATGTTATATTTGCATTTTTGTGTGTTTTGTTGTTAGAGCCATTCATTTAGAAATTGTAACTTAAGTATTGAAGCAGTTTTGGTTAAAGGTGAAGATAATTCAAAATTACTGAATTGGAATCTTGCCAAAATAGTAGAGGTTCATCCAGGTACAGGTGACATAACTAGAGTAGTAACATTTAAAACAGGTAAAGGTGTATATAAACGACCTGTTACTAAAATTGTTAAATTGCCTTTTAATTGTAATTGAATTACTTGATATTGTTCTGTGTGTGTAGCAATGTATTGTATTTCTATAGTGTGCAGTATTTTTTTTTGTTTATTGTAAAATGTATCATGTATTTGTAATTGCTTCATTGTATGTTGAAAATTTTTTAAATTTGTCAAGGCGGGCAGTATGTTGAGTGCCTCGCCACTTGTAAGAAGCTGTGATCGCTTCCCAAATGTGGGGAGGTGAAATATGATCAGCGATTGGGGTGCCCCCGCTAAGACGCGGGAGTGAGAGTGCAATGACCGAGGAGTTGGCCATGGGCTTTCCAAATAAAGAGACATATATGCAAGGCAGTCCACTGTGTTTTTAATTTTGAGTATGAGTATTCTAATTTTACCCCTGAGCTATCGATGGGCCAAAACATCCAGCATCATATACTGCGTGGATCGCATTCTGTTTTCTGTTATCCAAACAATCGCGTATCCGAAAGGTGTCCGGTCCCAATTGATTCGGATAAACGACACTCTACTGTAATCAATTGTGGTTAAATGTAGCAGATGATTTTAAGTTTTTGACGTTGGAGATCATCTACAATATTTTTTTTAAAAATTAAAGCCTTTCACACGCATTTTGTTCCTAATCAGTCAGAGTTTGAACCCTTAAAACATAAACGTGTAGTAAATATTTCTCTGCATTAAAAAATAATTAATAAATAAAAAAGAGCACATAGGAGATATTTAAAGCACAAATATTTAGACACCTAAAGATTGTTCATTTATCGAACTATTAAGAGATTTTCTGAGGCGAACAGGATTGCATGGTATACCAGAAGCTTTCGTTCCCACTCAGTGGGAACAACTGTCGTCAAAGCAGCCAGAGAGGGCATACGACGAAATCCTTGTTGAAAGAAGACTCTTCTTACTAAAAACATGGATGTTCCAAAAACAACAATGTGTCACTTAGTAAACGAAGGCCCTAGACTAAGAAGTTATCAAAAAATATTTCTTTTTTTCGCAAAATAATCTAAGCGGCAGTGTCGCTTTATGGAAAAAGTATTGTAACAGAGGCATGCTCACACATAACGGACACAAACAAATTCTGGTTACAGACGACAAGCGTTTTAATGTTAAAGAATCTTTCAACGACGAAAATGATCACGTATACACAAGGAATGCCCAGGAAGCTTAAGTAAAGTAAAATGGCGCCGAGAGAGCTCATGATCCAGCTTCCAAAAAATAAGTGATTCAAATTTCCATTAAATTTTATACACATATTCTGCTATATCTAAAATTTGGGAAGGTTTATTTGAAAAATAATTCATTCACTTTGTTTAAAATGTGTGGATCTTATAATATGCAAAATGTCAGCACTATAGGTGCAGCACTAAAATAGATTTTGAGAAAAGTTCACCGGTATCATTAAAAAATATATTTGAAGAAAATTGCAAATTAAGATATTTTCATCTATGATTAGTAAAATAGTATTTGTTAATACAATATAAGGTCATACCATAATTAATTGGGTTACTTTACATCATTTCTCAGTTTTTAAATTATAAGCTAAACATTCTAGATTATTTAGAAGTCTTTTTAATTTTCTCTACTTTATCAACACATGTTATCAACGATTCACACTTCCATTTAACATATCAAAATTTTATATCTATAACTTTTAGTATTTTTACTTCACTTTGAGCTTCATCATTACAGGATATTATAAAAGTCGTTACACATATTTTTATTGCTTTTAAAATATTTAAAAAAATGACTTTGATGAATTTAAAATGTTAACTTGATTTTTAATTTAAATGGAACGGTTTTTAAAAATGATAACAAAAGAATCTCTGTTTTTGTACTCATGCATATGTGAATATTTATTTTCTTAAAGTAAAACCAACAAAGAGTTTTAAACATATAGATTTATTCATGTGCATTCAAATGTTAACAATAAGCAATTAAGTAAAACGAAATGTCTATTTTGCACAAACTATGTATTTAATTTAGAATAATCATCAATACCCACTTTGTACTATATCCACTTGATTTATAATTTAATAATTAAACTGAGTATTTATAAATGCAAAACTAGACATAATTAACATTTCAAAAAACAAAATTTTATTTTAAAATTTTGTAATTAATCATTTAAATTTTCCGTAATTTTTGCGTAAAAAAATGCAGAATTTTCAAAAAACCGGAACATATAATATAGAAAAATTACATTCTTTGTATAGAAATACTAGTTTTTTACAATATACATTAAAAACACTGCGGACTTTGAAGGAAGTGTACCTGAATCTCAGTTACATCACATTTGTTTACGATTTTAAAACTCAATTTTCAAGCGTTCTATTTATCTAATTCGCATAAATAATGCATCTATGGATGTGCCTTCCATTTTTTAAAAGTAAAATAAAAAAATGCAAAATTTGATGCCTTTTCACGTCCCAGTTACCATAAAAGTATTTAAAGATATCTATAACAGAACTGTGCAAAATTTGTAATCAATATACTTTTATTTTTAAATAATAAAAAAAATCATTTCTTAAAAATTAAACAGACATTTGAATTTTACACGACTGTTTATAAATTTCGAATAAAGTTTTGAAAAGGGGAAAGTTCCAAAGAAAACCAAAAATTATAATTTTGATAAACATGAAATTGTGTGATGCATAGTTTTCTTCACATCTCAAGACAGTAAATTAAAAAAGATTCTTTCAAAATGGATTTTTCAATGTGGAAATATACGGAAGTTAAGGCTATTTATTTTTCAATACCTCGTCTGTAATATTTTAATAACGAATTACAACGTTAAAGAAAGAGAAAGTGAAAATTATATATAGTTTATGTATTGACCTGAAATCTTCTCCGATGCTTTTCATTTGAGTTAAAAATTGACACAAGATCCATACGTCGAGGGGAAAGTAATTTGTGGTAACAGAACATCGACGAAAATGTAACTTGAACAACAATAATATCAATGTTCCTAACATGGTATCCATATAAAAGTTTCGTTATTCTGAAATTATTATTCTATATAGTAAAACACATTTTCTTTCTCAATCCTCTATCCCGGTCTATTCTAATTGTGTTTTTCTTTTAATCATACTGAATTTTAGATTTTCTTGAAATATTTTTCGTAGAATCAATATAAACTTCAGTTTTAATGTTGAATTATTTTTCATCATGAGCTTTACAAGAAAAGGAGATTTAAAGCTATTAAAATTTTTGGTTTTTTAAATAAACATACAAACAATATTTCGTTTTTCTTGGAAATTTAGAAAGCTAACACCTTCGTGTGTGCGACCTTTTGACTATGTAAAATAAAACAAAGCTATTTTGACAACTATCAAATATTATAGATCTTACTAAAGCCTAAGAAAAAAGAAATTTGAATTACATATCCTACATTTCAGTATAAAAAAACAAATTTAGTTTTTGTACTCATGTCAGAGATTAGTCAGCCGGAATAAGAATTAAATTTCAAACCTTTTTTACATAGATTTCCACAATCAAGCTTTAATCCCTGTCAAGCTAAAAATGCATGAGCCTACATTAAAGCCTGTCAAGATTCATTGAGAAAATTGATTTTCTAAAAATATAATAAACAAGTAATGTTTTCTGACAAGACAAAAGAAGTGACGTTAATAGAATATGAAAGATAATTTAAAATATTTCAGCAGAATCAAGACATATTAGTCTCAAATAAAGGCTTTCCTAATTAATACTTTTAATGAAGAGGTGGAAGCTCGTCTTGAGGAGAAAATCCAATTTACGAAGTCTTGTCACAACTCCTCTAATGAAAAGAGTAATTGACTCCATAGTTTTAATCCTTCAACATGGAGTGTTGCCATCTCTTGGAAACCAATTACTGAATGATAAACAAGAGTATAACTTATCTTGGAAAAGCTACGAGACTTAAGGGTGAGCGTAAGGAAGGCGAGATAAGCTTAATGGCATTACTTTTGATTAGGAAATCATTTAATAATGATCATTATGTGCACATTCCCAGAAATTTAATTAAAGGATTTTATCCAAAAAAGCCCATTAAAATTTATAAGGAACTCCTTCAATTATTATATTTATATTTCAACTATATGCGTGCTTATTATTCTTCTGCTTTAAGTAATACAGATAAAATACACTTGTCATGCTGCAATATTGACGACGTTTTATTTTGATTTCGATCAGATATGTTACATTAACACAGAAATTCTTCGGAAAAGAAATGTTTTCTTCACGCTGGCAAGTCCCCAAGTGTAAGAGCTAATCCATTGGTGGCGGCTTCCACTACTAAATTTTTGACGCTTGAATTTATTTAATTCAAGCTCTTATTTAGGATGCTAAATATTATCGTGATTTAATTTTGCCGAGAGAAGGGAGGCAAATTACGATTGTCTACGATTTTCGCATCCAGAAAGTCTATCACCTCCAGTTGGTTTCAAACCCGCAAGGCGAGCATGCTACCTCTAGGCACCAAGATAATGAAAATGAAATAAAAACTAGAATGACATTTGGAAGGAAGTACTTTTTGAAGAAGAAATGCACTTGTAAAATGTACAAGAAGCATATTTTTTTTTCGCAGAGAAAGGGTTATTCTTATTATATTTTTCAGTGTAAACTAACCCAAACTTTAGCAAAGTTTGACAGCGAAATTTTATGTCGAGGAGGCATAATATGAAAGCAGTTTCATTAAATACATCTTTTATTGTTTAAATAAGGATAAAGTCAATGTACTCGTTACTGGAACAATCAGAATAATAAGTTGAATGTTAAAAACATAGTTCTCAGAAAAATAACAATACCAGACTTTGGTCAACCGATTCGAACCTTTCCTTCTATTGTCTAACATCAATTCTAAACATTCTAAACAAACATTCTAAAACGAAAGTAAAAATTCTCTTTTCCGCTTCCGTTTATCTTCCCTCCAAACTCCTTCTTAGTAGATCTCCACTCAACAAAATAAACATTTTTACCAAATTTCAAGTCTGTAAGTGAAATAGTCCGAAAACGAAAGGAGCGGGGGGATCTGTGTGCCACCAAATCTTTTCGAGAGTCAATGTACGAAAATCGCTCTCTTGAAGCATTTCAATTCAGCAAATAAAAATATATGCCTAATGCCAAATCTCTAGGGTTAATAGTTAAAAAATTATTTTTTTGTATTTATCCGCTCTTGAAGCCTGTCTTTAGAGTCGATTTTCGTAAAACCCCTTTTACCGAACTCAATTAAAGGAGCATAGCTACCAAAAATCAAACCTGCAGGATTAATACCTGAAAATTGAAATTTTATCTCTGACGCACCTTAACCTCTCAGGACTTTCCTTAGGAATCAATATATCAAAAATGGATTTACCGGATCTTTTCTCAAAACAAAACACATCGATTTTGAAGTCCGTAGGTCTATTATTTCATAAACTGAATTTTTAATCCCTCGCAATTCTCACTTGTAAGTGGAGTACAAAATCCGCTTTTAACGGATCTCTATCAGCAAAAGAAACATGCTTACCGAATTTCAAGCCTGTAGGTCTAACAGTTCCGGGGGTTTCAGGATGTATAAGAAAGTGAATTGCCCTCTTTCTTTTATTCTTATAGATATTTTCTGATATGAATAAGCTTTTTCTTACTAATACTTAAATTTTTGATATTTTGATTTATTATATTATTCAAGATATCTTTGCTTTTCGAGACATATTCTTACATTTTGCAAGATGTTTTCACAATTTATATTTCTACCCGAAATGAAATATATTACAAAAAACTGTTGACAATGTATATTCTTCACGTTTGGTTCTTCTTTTACATGTTGTTCTTGACAATTTCTCTTGATTGTAAAATGCTACATTCAGATTTTTCTTTGAACTTTTTCACAAATTCTACTTATTTCTTTTAAAAGGAAGTTATTTTTGCAGTTTAAATTTAAAAAAAACACGATAAAGAATAAACTATAAAATAAACTAATTTTACTTCTTTTGAAAAGCTGACTAAACGTAAACAAAATTGTTTACTTTCTGGTGTTTAAATTTCCGTCCACTCCATTTAATTCTAGCTATTGATTAATTGATTTCTTCAATTTCTGCTATTAATTCACAGTTCCCCCTCCCCATGTATATTTATATATATATATATATATATATATATCTTGTTCAAATTTTCAATCGTTAAATAAATATATTTTATTCATCCACTCAAGTCAAACACATTTCTTAAACTTGTAGCGGATGACACTTGATGTTAATGAAGTTTTTCCAATTATTAATTAATTAATTGTAACAATGTAATATTCCAAAATCATATACAAAACGGAAAACAGCTCGTTGTGTCCCTGCAACACAATAGATAGCGCGTTGTGCTTCTAATCGATAAGCCATGGGTTCGAGTTTCTCCTGGTATGGCCTAATTTCTGAGGATGCGATTTATTTTAACTATACAATTTTATTGGAATAATTAAATTTAATTAAAGAATAAACACACACACACACACACAGTATCAAACATATAAAAAATAGCCCAACACTATATACAGAAAGGGAAATGGAAAGTTGCAAGGAAAATCACGTTTGATTTTGCCATTTAATATTGTGATTCTATCATATTTTTTCATGCATGTATAAAATATTAATTGTAATTATTTCACATAAAAAGTAACTAAAATGAAATTTCTCTTTTTTGACTTAAATTTTTTTAATTAACATCGCTTTTAATAAAGCTACAAGAAGACTCTATTGGTGATTTATTTTTCATTAAAACCATTGTTACGATATCCATGCTTGCAAGAAAGATGAAAATTTTCTTACCTGAAACGCACTAGGCTTCAATTCCTATAGAATTGAATTCAGATCCTTCTCATTCTGAATTGCGGTTAGGATGTAAGGATGATACTTGAACTGGCACTCCAATCTCGAGAGATCCCGTTCTTACTCCACCTTGCGAACTTTAAGCTTTCGCAGATTTTAGTGGGTATTCCAGAGTTCATGAATTTTAGATATTTTATCAGGTGCAATAAAAAAAAACTTGAAAAAACATAATGCTAGTCATTATTTTACCAGATATTTTTATTAATGTTTAAAGAATACAAGAACAAAATCGAGAGAAAAAATTAAAATTTTTAAAAAGTTACAGGCTGATGAAGTGGGGGTTCTAAAAAAAAAAATGGCGCGTCATGATTGTAACACTCCTAGTAGTAATGCGGAAAGGGAAAAGAAATTAATTCTTTATCCAAGAAAAAAAAAATGCTATCTTCCAAACTTTGGAGACGTCAAATTTTTTTCCCCTGCAAATAGGAATATATATATAAAAAAATTTTTGAAGTAAAAAAAAAAATTTAGTTTTTTTCCCCCCCCTGACATTTTAGAATTTTTTAAAAACAGTAAAAATTTTAATTTTAGTATAGTCTAAGTTATTGCGATAGAGTAAAATATAAAGAAGACTCACATCAAATTTCAAGTAAATTGGTTCGGTAAAACATGAGCTATGATGACAAGAGTAGAAAAAAGTAATTTTCTGAGAAAAGCATTTTAAGTTTCGAGTCAAGTTACGCGCAGACTAAGCCATACAATGGTACTTTTATACTTACCGTAAAATCCGGAGAGAAACGCGCTCACATTTAAAAACAACAACAACAAAATAAGATTGAAATTTACGCATGCGCGTTATACGCCGGGTATAAAAAAAATTAAAGCTCTAAAAATAATTAAAAAAGGGAGCGTAGAAAAAAATTATATTTCTACTTAAAACGAAATACCGTAAATTTAAAAGAAATAATATTCCTTATGAACTTAAAGAATTGTAGTTCTAGATGTATACTAATTCCCCCCCCCCCAAAATTTGGGACAATATATGCACCTATTAACCTCCCCTATTTCAAAAGGCTGTTACAAACAAACAAAACAAGATACAGAGAAAACTCTTTTATTTTTAAACCACAAATACGATGCCATTTTACATTATTTGGTTTTAAAAATTATATCCGCTAAATGGCGTCCTCTAATAGTGACACATTGACGAAGTCTTTCCCGAAAGTTCTTCAGACTATTGCCGCTGTTTTGATTTCGTCCGTTGAGGCCCGCTTTCACTTGTCAGGTACTATGAATAAACTTGATTATACATAAATAGACTCATATTCGGGAAGCGGGAAGTTATTGGGGTGTATTGATAAAAAAAATTCCTGTTTTCGAACTACTTGACCTACTATAATTAAATCTGGTACTCATGTTTGTTTTGTTAAATTGTAATCCGCTAAGAATGGGTCCTTCTCGGAAATCGACTGTCAAAGATGCAAGGGGGTTTCCTGACAAAAAAAATTCCATTTTTGAACTAATAGATTTAGATTTTAAATTTGGCTATAATGTATATTTTGTAAAGTAGATATCCACTAAAAATGGGTTTTGCGGAAATCCATTTAGGGGATGAGGTTACGAGTTCGTAAAAGACAAGTCTACTTCAATTTTAGAAATTATTGTTCAAAAAGTGAAAGTTATAAGAATGTTTTTCAAAAGAATGGAACGTTTAATACTGGGGCTTAGATATCAGTAATTTATACATATCTATGTATATACAAACAGTATTTATTCATACAACATTATATGAAACACCCAGCGAAGCGGGAGGGTAACGGCTAGAACATAAATACACATATTCGAGTATGTTTATGTGTGTATAATAATTTAGTTTATAATTACTTTTACTTTTAAGTGACAAACTTTAAGAGAGTTCAGAAATATCTCTTAACTATAGATATTTTTAAACATTTTTTTTAGAATTTTACAGTTTTTCTGTATATATGTATTCTACCTTCTTGAAATTATGTAGCAAGACAGTAAAATTCTAGAAAAACTGGAAAAAAAATCTATTATATATTACATTTCAGAGATATTTTCGAATTATTAAAATTTGTTACTCTTAAATTAAAAGTAATTATAAAATAAATGGGTTTTATATACATTTGTTATATATATATATATATACTAGCTGTTACCCGCCCGCTTCGCTGGGTATTTCATGATGTTTTATAAATTTTTACTGCTTATATATATGTATAAATTATTCCTAGCATTAAGAATTCGATTGAATTGAAAAATATACTTATACCTGTAACTGTCACCTGTTGATAAAAAAAAAAAAAAGGCAGAACTCATCTAATTTGTATTTTCTAAAAATCTCTAAAATTGAAGCATAGAATGATGTTTGCTCTTTCGTAACTCAAAAACCAAGTGGATTCCCGCAAAACCAATTTTCGGTGGATCTCTACTCCGTAAATTGAACATGCAAGCCAAATTTCAAGTCTAAATCTAACAGAAAAAAGCAAAAGTTTTACTATAAATATCCCCGTAATCCCGTTGAGAGCTGTTTTCCAAAATTACTGCTCTTAGCGGATTTCAATTCAACAAAAGAAAAATGCAAACCAAATTTCATTATTATAGTCCTTGTAGCTCGAAAAAAGTAATTTTTTTGTCAATATGTCCCAGTAACCCCCTGCAACCCCCTGCAACCCCCCAGAACTTGATTTGCTTAAAATTTATTCTTAGTGGTTCCCTATTCAACAAAAGAAACATCCTTAACAAATTTCAAGTATATGGGTCTAATAATTAAAAACAGGAATTTTTTTTCTGTAACTCCTCTTGACCCCTCGCAAACATCTTTATGGTCAATTTTCAGTTTACTCTTTCTTAGAGGAACTCTATTTCATGAAAGGAACATGCCTACCAATTTTCAAGCAGGATGATCAAGTAGTTTAAAAATGGAAATATTTATCGATTACGCCTCTTAATCTCCCGAAATTAAACTTGGTAGTTGATATTCGCGAAACCCATTTTGTAGCGGTTCTCTACTTTACGAAAGGAATCTGCTTATCAAATTTCAAGACTGTACGTCTAACAGTTTAAAAATGGGGATAATTGTCTATAACGCCACTTGAGCCCCCGCAACGCCACTTCTGGGTCTGTTTTCACAAAACCCATTTTGTAGGGGAATTGCACTCTATGAAAGGAATCTGCTTAGCAAAATTTGAAGACTGTGCGTCCAATTAATTAAAAATGCAAAAAAATATCAATAACGCCCCTTGAACCACCGCAACACCACCTAGGGGTCGATTTTCACAAAACACATTTTGCAGTGTATTTCTATCCTATGAGAGGAATCTGCTAACGAAATTTCACGACTGTGAGTCTAATAGTTTAAAAAAGAAATAATTATTTATATCTGCCCTTAACCCCCCGCAACACCCCTTGGGGGTCAATTTTCTCCAAACCCGTTTTGTAGCGGATATTTACTCCATGAAAGAAACATTACTACCAATTTTCAAGCAGGTAGGTCAAATAGTTTAAAAACGAAAATATTTATCTCTTACGCCACTTATTCCCCTGCAACGCCATTTAGAGGTCTGTTTTCACAAAACCTTCTTATAGCTGATCTCTACTCTATGAAAGAAATCTCTTTATCAAATATAAAGACTGTGCGTCTAATAGTTTAAAAATGGAAATAATTATCTATAACGCCCCTTAAGTCCCCTCAACGCCACTTGGGGGCAATTTTCACGAAACCCATTTTTAGCGTATCTCTACCCTATGAGAGGAATCTGCTTACTAAATTTCAAGACTGTACGTCTAATAACTTAAAAATAGGAATTTATAACGCCCCTTAAACCCCCCGCACCCGCAACACCCCTTGGGGGTCAATTTTCCCAAAACCCATTTTGTAGCGGATATTTACTCCAGGAAAGAAAGTTACCTACCAATTTTCAAGCAGGTAGGTGAAGTAGTTTAAAAACGGATATATTTATCTATTACGCCCCTTAATCCCCCACAACGCTACTTAGAAGTCTGTTTTCACAAAACCCGTTTTGTAACTGATCATTATTCTACGAAAGGAATCTATATATCAAATTTAAAGACAGTGCATCAAATAGTTTAAAAATGGAAATAATTATCTATAACGCCCCCTAAGCCCCGTCAACGCCACTTGGGGGTCGATTTTCAGCAAACTCATTTTGTAGCGGATCTCTACTCTCTGAAAGGAATCCGCTTACCCAATTTCAAGATTGTACATCAAGTAGTTTAAACATGGAAACAATTATTATTAAAGCCCTTAACGCCCCTTGCGTTTCGAATTTCGGAAATTCCTTTCTTAGCTGATGTCTACTCTATCAAAGGAACATGTCTACCAAATTTCAAGTCTGTAGGTTGAATAGTTCCAGAGATTTCGTGATTAGTCAGTCAGTCAGTCGCTTTTCTCCTTTATATATATAGATATATATGCTTAAGTATATATATATAAATGCGATATAAATTTTTTTAGGAAAACAAAATTATTAAACTAATAAAGTTTAAAAATGCAAAAACACAATTTTAGACTATCAGATTTTAAATCTTATTTATAAGTCCCTAATTTCTCTCATCTGCAGTATTTTTAATATATTTTGAGAGATTAAATAGTTATTTAAATAGCCTAATTGCATTATAAGCATTCATTAGATTTCCTTTTAACCTATTAAACAGCGTTTTTCAAGCTGTGGGGCTCGCCTTCCCAGAGGGGTGCGAGCATATTAAAAATTCGAAAACAAAAGATATTTAAGAAAAAGTTATTAATGAAAGTAAACAAACAAAATACATTGCAACATAATAAGAAATAAAATACACAGTTCCACTGATTTAGTACACATATAAATGTATCAGCCCCACTGCACAATGTATTTTATAATTAATTTAACAATACTAAGTTAAGAACAAGTTTAATAACTACCAGTGACCCCCATGAGCTTGTCATATATAAAATTATATACAAAAATTAATACTAATCTTGATAATTTGTACGGTTTATAGTTAATCCCTAAGCTTTCGATTAAAAATTACAAAATTCGCTAGGGTAGGGAAAAGGAATAAATAAGCAAAAATCCTCTGGAAAAAAGGTAAGTCCTTTACAAACACTGTCAAGCCTTCGGAATAATTTTACGAATAGCAGTGCACAGAAGAGATCGTACTTTGGAAAGACGTATATATACGTCCGGGGCAATTGACGCTTTGGTTGAGCGAAACGTTTATATACGCAGGTGGCACTTAAGAGGTTTTAGTCGTATTTGAGCTTTAGCGTTAAAATATGGTATTACTGAATTCAATATATTGTTATTGTATGGAGGGTAGGGAAGAGCTTCATATGTACATAGGAACGAAAATGAAATTTTAGTTGGATTGAGAAACAATGTGTGTGGATTGCATTTCCCTGACTAGATCCCAAAATGGAAGAAACAAAAAGAAATTTTTTTCAATACTGAATAAATTTCGACGCGTAAGAAAATAAAACAATTTTTTTCTAAAATTAATTTCAATGACTCTTCCTTACTTATTGCTGCACTATACACTATTCTTTTTTACGAAGCCACAATATCACTCCTTAACCTTAACAAATAAGTAATCTTATTTCTCATTCTCGCTTTGATAATATTTATCAGACTCATTTAAGCAATCCCACACATATTACCATTTCTTAAATCGAACTTTCTTTTTTTTCTATTTTCTCCTTTTGTAATTTTCCAAAGCTTCATTCGCATGACACTAATGACTGAGAATATTTCAATTTCTCATCCACTGTATTGTCTCTTAGCGAAAAATATTCAGACAGAACGTTTCCAAATCGTCGTTCCGAATGTGTGTTTCTGAGAATTGTCTCCGAAGCCGTAAAACAACCGCGATGGAAAATGATTTGTGTTGTTCTTCTTTCCACGTAAAGCCTTGCAATAAAACAGTCATTCGTGAATTTCTTCACTTGTCATCGCTCCGAAGACAATGAAATATGTTTCGCGTGATTGGTTGAGTGTGACGTCACGCGGAACGTCGTCGAGGAGGTGACGTAATTGGCGGGAATGGAAGATCTTGCTAGTGTGTTCTCTAAAAAAAAAACACTATTTTCATTCTAAGAAAAACTTTAGTGTATAGCGAACGTATTTTTATGGGATTTATTTTTTTCTCACTGTTGTTAAATAACCTTTAAACTGCACAATTATTAAACTGTTTAAGGAAAAAAAGTTATAAAGTGTTTTGATGTTTAGTTTCAGGAACACAGTTTTAGTACTTTGTACTGTTGAACAAATGCACATAAATATTATGTCTTTTTAAAGTATTTATATGAATTATAAAAATAAAAAAAAACTAAAATTGTAATGGTATCTTTTGTTTTATATTTTTCATGTATGAAATAGCTAATTAAAAACTACAAAGCTTTCAATTCAATGTTGCTATTGCTATCACCTTTCAAGGTTGCAACTTTGTTCCAATCGTATCTTTTATAATTCTTATTCCGAAATTAATTTCTCGTTGTGTTTGTGATTGAATGTTTGTATATTAATGTCTCACTCAAAAGTTACACAAGGGTTATTTAATAATTTTGAACCTCGGTCAAATTATGAAGATCAAATCTGGGCTGGCACCGTACTACATTGTTTTCTTGGAGATATACTCTACAAAGTATTTCCCAGTGATTAAAACAAAACCCAGCAAGAATCAATAAAAACTATAATGGTTACGTTAATTTGTTACTCTTTAAAATTCTGAAAACCAGGGGAAAAAATTTTAGGATTGAGGTTAGATTATTCTAACCCTCGGCAAAAACCCAAAATATCCTACTTTTGCAGGATGGACAGCAGTGAAGACGGAATGAGAGAGTATCAAAATGACCCTGGTTTTGTTTTGCTTTGATTTGAGCAAACCTCGAACTATTCAGCTACTCGAGGGCTTTCGTCGACGGACCAAGTAATTTTGAACCACGGTCAAGTAAAGAGGATGACACCTGAGCTGGCAACCCCTCTCCTAACTTCCACATCAAACCTTGGGAGAACTTAGAGCCTGGGCAGATTTAACGTGTATCAACCCCTCCACACGGTGGGTCTTCAGTCGCAATAGGACTCGAAACTCATGATACGTTGGCCACGAGTTCGTGATCATGATCACTAGGCCATCGCAACTACCTTATCAAGATCGAGAGTAAAGTTGTACATTAGTATGGGCCCTTCTTACGTGAAAGAGCATGTCTGTAAATTTACCATGCATTGTTCATATCAGCAAAACATTCAACTGATTATCTACCTGCTATAGCCAGCCCTCCGGTAGAGTGGTTAGTGACAATGTGACTGCTGTACTGTAGGGCTTGGGTTCGAATCCCGGAGAAGACATGGATGTTTGTAAATTTATAGCGCTGGTTTGGCATGGGTATACTCTAAATAGCTGTCGAGCCGATAGTCCTCTCATGAGTTTGGTGAAAAGCCCCTAACCTCCTCCAGAGAGTTCACCCACGAAATTGAAGTTGAACCGATCCAAATCGTGCTGACACCTGTATGGCGCTCAAAGCTACGGCTAATGAATGGGATACATCTAGCCCTTTGCCGCGATGAATTTCGTGGACCTCGATCTGACACCGTCAGACAGGTGACATTAGCAATAACACTTTAAAAATGCAAGTAATTATATTTATCAAAAAATCTCATTAAAGGCTATTTAAAAAAAAAAATTGCAGAAAAATCGAAGGAAAAAGCTAGCGTATACATGCTGTAACACATGAAGCGCGAAAATGGAAAATACCTAAGTAGATGGGCGTGGAAAATATCTAATTAATATGCAGGAATTATCTAAAATGGATGCTTCAAATTTTAGTACGGAGGTATTTTACAGTAATTATAGATTCAAAATAAATAAAACAATATATTAATGCTATATGGAAAAATAAATTTTTCTAAAAATAGAATTGCAATTCAGAGCACCGTGATTGAAGCTTCAGAAGACCGCATGAGACCGCGGAAACCATTGACTTCTTTTCTTGATTTAGTTATATACCAAAGGCGCAGTGAAGCCATATTAATAAAGTTACCCGTATTGTGGCAACTCAATGTCGTGATAAAGAATCCTATGGGAAACACGAGGTTATTATCTACGATCAATACCAACTATTATTTGAGATCAAAGAAGAAAATATTGCATCATTTTCTTCCATTTGATCATACATAAGAAAAAAATGACAATTTTTCAAGTTCTAGTTTTTATGTGAATTAAACAACTATTGGGAACGGTCAAAAAAATTTTATGACATTAAAACTATTCAGCTCACAAAAATAAGTTTTATCATCACATTAAAAATATCTACTGCATCAAACCTTTAGTAAACAGTTTATCACAAAACTAAGCTATTAGAGGCAGGATCAGTGAGTGAGTGAGCGAGAGAATATTAACGTCGCACTGTTCAGCTACACGAGGGCTTTGAGACAGGATCAAAGGCGGATGCTAAGCCACGAGTATAAGAACTATTTTACTTATTAGCGTGTTGAATAGCTTCCATTACCTTATTGGTCCTAGCAATTAGAACCAAGTAGATGCTTTCCTGACTCTCGCCATTCTGTAATTGGTATTGTTTGGTTTCCTGGAACTGCTTCCATGAATTGGAATTCAAATTTCGGGACACATTGAAACCATTTTTCTATCTGCGCTTGGAATTAAACTGCCTCCTTTCTTCCAATTTCTCTTCATCAGAATCTTCAGGTGTTGTCTGTGTATCATTGTTTACAAAAGCTTCAAAAATAATCCTAAACTTTCAAAAACAAGAACACAAATAAATCCTAACATATAAGTCCTAATTAAAATTCTTAAAGTGTATAAAGTAAAAGAAGGATCTAGTTTGATTGGATAAATAAAAATATCTTTTATTTGCAATTTTCGCAAATTTTTACTATAAACAAAAGTTCAGTTTTAAAATAAAATTACTTTCCAGCCCATCCGTTTTAGTGGCTTGTAGCGTTAAGTGCTGTGCGGTAGGGCATGGGTTCGAATCCCGGAGAAGTTCGTTTTTTTTGTAACTGTATGATGCATGTCTGACATGGGGGCACTCTAAATATTTATTGAGTTGCAAGTCCTCTCGAGAGGTTTGTGAAAGGGGAAAACTGATGGAAGGTCCCTGACTACCACCTAGTGAATTTTCCCTAAAAATGGACAGAACCGGGTCAAATCGTACTGTCAACTATATGGTACTCAAAACTGCTAACGACAGACGTAAAAATTAGTCCTGTTGCTGCAGTGTGTTTCATTGGACTCGATGGGATGGCATCAAAAGAAGAAAAAAACAGCGAAAATCTGATTTTTAACATTTGCACATCAGTACGTATGTGTATAAAAATTGCATTAATTAAGAGCTTACATATATATGACATGCTCTACGTCGAGTATATTTCACTTGATTATTAAATATTATGTTCGAGTGGTCGTGGCATATTTGAGGAGACTTGGTATCATTCACTTTTTATTATTTAATGTAGCAGGACTTTTCAAAAACATACATTGAATTAGACGCGCACACACAGATAAAGCAAAAACAAGCAGCGACGATTACATGGCGAACGCAAACAAAGAGTATGAGCACAAGGAACTCTAGCTTTATATACTAAGTGTGAAGTTCGTAACCTCTTTCAAACACCAGCTACGATTGGTCAGAAACGGGCGGGAGCAAGTTTCTGATGTAATGTTACTATTCGATTGTGATTAAAATTAACACGTTAGCCCTGAACTAAAGAAACCAAAGTTATTTAAAAGTATTCTAGAGGGAATTTTTGCACACACATATTCCACCCCCCTCCGTAAGATACGTGTGTGAGCCAGGGTCCTTGACACACATCCGTATCTTACAGAAATATTAATTTTGAATTAAAAATTTTGTTTTATATATTATTATTATTTAAAAAATGTTCCTTCTCTTAAACCAGTAATGACATAAAAGGATCTCCAACAGAAAAAGCAGATTTACAAAAACAAATATAAACCATGAAAACTATAAAACTTGGGTATACACAAAGTTCAAAAGATTCACATTTTTTTTGAATGGCTATTATATCTGAAGTAATAATGTTTACACAAATTAACGTTATTTCAAAAAATAAGCAACATCAAAAATAAAATATTAAACACTTGAAATGGAATGAAAATAAAAAATAAAATTCAAAATAATTGTAATATGAAATATCAAAATATCATCAATGACAAACATCATGGAAACATCTAAGTTAGTTTCAAAAATATTAGACTCTTTTGTCTAAAAGTAAACTTAATAATCTTAATGGTAGACTATTCAGAAAGGGTGATATATAACTCAAACTCTACCTTGTTTCCATCCAAGAGTACACACTTCTCCAAAACTAAAACAGAATACTGACATAAAAACAGGAAAAAAATCTGAACTGTTTTGGAAGATGGACCCAATGTTTCACACATGTGTAAGATCTATAACCATTTCTTATTGTAATAATTTCCCAACACAGTTAAAAAAAGGAAAAAAAATCTTAAGAATGGAAAGAAGGGGAGCGGTCCACCTAAGAGGAGGAAAAGGACAATGATTTGGGCTTGTATAGGTGTGATTTTATTTAAATTTTAGTGTTACTATTACTATGATACACTCAAGAGCCAAAACATTATGACCACCCCCACATTTTGCAATGAACTCGCCTGGATGACGTGGAAGGCACGTGATCAGGTGGAAGTGGTATTTAACTGCTGCTGGAGAGTCTGAAGAATGATTCTTTCGCTTACTTCTGTGTGTGATGGGAAAGGCTGTGGATCTAAGCCACTTTGATAGAGGGAAGATTGTAATGGCTCGAAGGCTCGGAACAAGTATTTCTGAAATGGCACGACTCGTGGGTTGTTCGTGATCTACAGTTGTTAGTACTTATGCAAAGTGGATGAATGACGGTGAAACCAGCAGTAGACGACATGGTGTTGGATGGCCACACATGCTATCAAAGAAAAGGGTCGACGGAGACTGTCTCACATGGTGAAGCAAAACCAGAGCCAGACAGTGACTCAGCTGACAGCCCAATACAATGCAGGCCAAGTAGAATAGTACCGGAGCACACTGTTCAGTGGACATTGTTGGATATGGGGCTACGCAGCAAACGTCCCACTCGTGTGCCTTTGCTGACCAACGTCATCGCCAACTGCCTGCGTGGCCGGAACATCGCGACTGTCCATGGATCAGTGGGAGAGAGTTGCTTGGTCAGATGAATCACGGTTTGTCATTCATCACGCCAATGGCCGTGTGAGGATACGCCGTCTTCCAGACGAACAGTTGCTCCCTCAATGTACAGTAGGTCATACACAGGCCGGTGGTGGCGGTATTATGCTTTAGGTAACGTTCTCTTGGGAGTCTCTGGACCCGTGGTTGTGGTAGAGCAGACCATGTATGCTACAGGGTATCTGAACATCAATGCGGACGAGTTGCACCCTTACATTGCCCTGTTTTTCCAGCTGGAAATGGAATGCTCCAACAGGACAACACCCCGTGTCACAAGGCTAAAATTGTGTTGGAGTGGTTCCAGGAACATGATGCTGAATTCCAGTTAGTGTCCTGGTCACCTAACTCACCGGATCTCAATCCGATAGAACACATTTGGGATGTCATGGGACGGGAGCTCAGAGTTCAAAGACCACCAATTCGCAATATCTCGGATTTGCATGACCGTTGGTTAAACATCTGGTACAATGTGTCTCCGGCTATCTACCAAGGACTTGTGACATCCATGCTAAGGCGGGTTGAAGCTGTGTTCCGCGCCAAAGGTGGGTCAACTCGTTATTGACAGGTGGTCATAATGTTTCAGCTCTTGAGTGTATATTATCATTCATGACTTAATATTAATTCTTCGGAAGGATAATAAGAATTCTCGTTTTTGACAGGCGAACAATTTCAGTAGACTTTTTAGTTAAAGCATTGGGTTTTTGGTTATTTCCTAATTTACATCTGAAAGTGTTTGTACTATTTCGTAGGGGCCAGAGAAAACAGGGAATAATCTTCTACTATTTAGATAGCTGAATTTCTCATAGATTACAATGTCACCAGGTTCAAAAGAAGAATCAACGAAACGAGCATCATATTTAATTTTGCTTTTCTTGTGATATTTTATGGTGTTGCTAATTTTCTGGCTTCTTCAACTGGAGGGTAAAATTGATTTTGAGCTAATGGAGGTGTATATGGTAAACTGCCAAACAACAAATATGGAGGAGGGAATTTTGTGACTGAATGAGAGATGTTACATTATATTCATTAATTACTTGTTTTAGAAGTTTGGTCCATGGAATTTTTGTATCAGAATAATTTACTTTGTATCTTAACTTAGTTACAAGAGACTGATTAACACGTTCACCATATTTTACATTTATCTGGGGATGATGAGAAGAAGTTAATAAATGTTTCACAGATTATAATTTCTTAGGAAGCGTTTAAATCTAGATGAGTTAAAAGCACCATTTCCATCAGTTAATAATTTAATTGGTTATTTGAATTATGAAAAGTTGTTTCAAACAATTGACGTAGGATTCCGTTGTTTTACTTGAAGGAAAAGCCCAATGATAGCAAGTTGCATCAGCAATTACGAAGTGGAGATATTTTTCAGTAGAATTACAATAATTAAATCCACCAACAACATCAACAGAGATACACTCAAAGGGTTGATTAGTGGGGAGTACATTCTGTAAAAGACCAAATATTGTTTGCATTTTCTTTTTATTTAATTGCCGTACATTACAATGTTTAACGAATTTTGAAATATCTAAGTTATAATATGAGACCAATAATATTGAGGAGTAATTAAATTTATCATTTTTTGAGTACCAGGGGGTCCATATTGTTCATGAGCATTTTGAAAAACTTTGCTTCTTAATGAAAACGAAACAACAATTTTAAACAGATTTTTATTTTTATGACATCATTAAGGCCATTCAGTAAGGTGAAAACCTTCGGGAAATCGATTTTGAGTTTTTGATATTTCTAAAATCCCCAAATCATTAACTTTCCAATGATATAACATACTTGCCATTATATTAATTAGAAGTATGTTAAAAAGATTTTTTAAAAATAATCAGCTGATGAGCCACGCCCCCTTTGACAGATAGAAATGTAAACATTGACATTTAAATCTGAGAAGCTCTTACAAAGCCACTCTCTGTTTTATTTATTCATACGCAATCAATTGTATAATGACTGCAATTGTAACTGTTAGGATTGTTTACCTATTTTGGAGCGCATACACGTTTTTATCGTGTTCGGGTTTTTAAATTAAATATATAAAATTTCTAAAATTCACAAATTTTGAAATTTTGAATTTTTGCTTCTTAATATGCCTAGATGGAAAAAAATATTTAAAAAAAAGCATAAAGGTACGTTTTAAGAAGGTAGGAATACTCTCAATCATACTAACATTTCTTTAAACACTAATAAAATAGTTATGTGAATCTTCAAGCAGGACATGAACATGACTCAAAAGAGTCATGTGCAAAAGAAAGTTTAATTAGAGTTTTTCTTCTTATTAAAGTAAGTATTAAAAATACTATCATGAATTTGAATATTCTTTCATTTGTTTTCAAGAATGAAGTTCATTGTAAAATGTGTAAAAGAGGATTAGACATGCAAGTTTTAAAAGGTAAGTCTGGACTGGACATTTGTCCTGAAATTCTGTGCTTGTCCATATGATGTAGAATTCTCTTTTTTAAATATTCATGAAGGAATGCAAATTGCCACAATAAATACCAGGTTTGTATATGCTGCGTGTTCCATTGGGAGATGTGCAGAAGCTGGGAGAATGTTTTGTAGCATAATGAATCTTCGGCAACCACCTACAAGGTTTTCTCCTTACGGTAAGCGAATCTCAAATGATGTAAAACTTGTTTACGAGGAGTCCATTCAAAATGCTGCGAGGGAAGCTATTTGTGAAAATGAAGGTAATAATAATATTGTGGACATGGCAGAAACGCGGTTACACATCATCAAATGGTGCAGTTACTGTGACCAGCATTGATACAGGTAAGGTGATAGATGTCAATATTCTTTCGAAATATTGTATATGAAAAAAATGGGCACATAAAAACATTGTTTTTGACCTGTTGGTGAAAATTCATGGTGTGGATATAAACAGGCTGAAGAATCGGGTAAGTCTTACAAACATAAAAAGTCTTCCGGTTGCTGTTGTAGTAGCAATGAGTTCTATATTCAGATATCTTTCCCAGCTTGATTTGTTGAGATAATGTTTGCATCGAAAAACACAAAACCCGAATGAAAGTTTTCATAATGTCATTTTATCACGGGTTCCCAAAACAACATTTGTGCACATTGAAACACTTTCACTTGGTGTTTATAATGCTGTTTGTTCCTTTAATGATGGTAATGTATCCAAATTAACAAAACTCCAGTAAATGGCAGTAGGACCTGGAGAATATTCGGTAAGTGCCATGAAAACTCTCGATAGAGAAAAATTAATGAAAGCAAGCATGCTTTTTCTGGATGATCAAAGAAAATTAGAAAAGATAAAAGAAAAAAGAAGATAATATTAAGAAAAATAAGGTAAAAACCGGCTACAGTGCAAGATCTTTTTGATGAGGTAAAATTTTATATAAAAGCTACTGTTTTCTGAAAATTTTCTTTTCTAAACTGTGTTTTCTCATTTCTATATAAATTTACTGTATGCATGAACTGGAAATTTTTATTTTATATTTCATATATATTCTTGTGAATACTGAAGTGAAATTTTGAAATATTCCTCAGACATTTAGCTAAAAAACATATGTCGTAACACAGAAAAGGAAAATTTTTATTAAGTTCCCTTATTGTACTCTGCAAAAATTATTTTTTTAATCAGGCTGATCAATTTTTTAAAAAAAGATTTCACTTCTGTATAAAAATAAATGTTTATTTAATGCACACACAAATATATCTCAAAATGCGTTGCATAAAGCTTGTTATATACAAAAAAAATCATAAATTTCATGTTTAAAAACACAAAAATAGTTTTCTTGTTGTTTTGGATCCTATCTATGTAATATTTATATAATCTTTTTAATTCTTATATTTAAAGAAATTGTGTTTACATGTGAATATACAAAACACTAAAGAAATTTTTCGAAGTGCCATATAATCATGTATTACTGTCTTATATAGATTATATTTTTTAATTTTGTCTTCTTTCACAAAATTAATTGTATGCATGAACTGGAAATATTTATTTTATATTGCATATATATTATATATACTGAAGTGAAATTTTTGAGATATTCCTCAGACATTTAGCTGAAAAGCAGATGTCGTAACATAGAAAAGGAAATTTTTTATAAAATTCATTATTCTTCTCTACAAAATTACATTTTTAAACATACTGATCGATTTTTTAAAAAAAATTTCATTTCTGTATAAAGATAAATGCTTATTTAATGTACACACAAATTTTTAAGCTTTGTTTTCTAAAGTTTTTAGTAAAAGGTACATAAATATATCCCAAAATGCAATGCCCTTTTTCGTTGCACTAAACTTGTTACATACAAAAAATACACAAATTTCATGTTTGAAAACATAAAATCAGTTTTCTTGTTGTTGTTTTGGATACCATTTATGTAATATTTTAAGAATCCTTTTAATTCTGATACTTTAAGAAATTGTGTTTACATGTAATTTATAAAACACTAATGAAATTTTTCGAAATGTCGTATAATTATGTATTACCAAAGCCATATTTTCATGTATTGACACATTTTTACATAGTACTTATTATGCTTATAGTCAGCTTGGATGACAGTAATGTATCTGAACAGAAAATTCTTCAAAAATTGATGCATAATTTGAGAAAAATGATGCAAATGCTATAAAATATCTCGATAGATTAAAAGTGAAAAATGCTATACATGTATTTTCTGAGAAATCTAAGTAAAAGAAATAAGTAAAAAGTCTTAAAAGTTATTGAGAATACGCTAATATATTAAAAAAATAGTGCAAATACAGATTGTAATTCATAATTTTTTTGATGAAGTGACATTTTATAATAAAAATGCAATTATCTCAAAACGGTGTTTTTAAAAATGCGAGTACCATTTTCTCAGAACCTATTCAACGGAAGCACTTGCAATCTTCACTGAATATTACTGATATGTTAATATATATACTGAAGTGAACTTTTATTAATATACCGATAATATTTTTGTAAAAGTCAGTTATCGTGAAAAAAAACATTACGATGAAAGTTTTTGAAAAAACTAAACAATATATTTGAAAAAGTTCACTTCAGTTTAAATAAAAAAGTCTAATTAATATACAGAAAAAAATTTAAGTCTGTACATTTAATATTTTATGAGAAAAAGGCACATAAAAATGCTCAATTTAACATTAGCGGGATAGGGGGTACCGACTTAACTTAACAACTTCGTCACTCAAATAGGAAATAAAGAAAATGCAAAATTAAAATCTGTAGTTTTATACTTTATTTCGACCCTCCAAAATTGTAAGTAAAGATTAATTTGATTGCATGTGGAATAGCTTAGAATAATATAATCAACGTACTAAAACAAAGCTACAGCAACGCGTGGCCGGGTCAACTAGTATAGAGAGAAACATTTAGGAGAAAATTGGATTAAACATGTTTTAGGCCCTGAAAATCCAATTTTTGTTCAATATCACAAAGCATAAAAGTATGAATTTCTTCATAAGACAATAGGAGAAAAAAACAAAAGCATAATATGTGAAGTAAAACGGTAAATATATGAATCTGAATTAACAACAGACTATTATAGAAATATTAAAATAATTCAAAAATAAAGTAATATTTTGTTAATCAACTCCAGGAGACAAAATAGCTCTTCAAACAAACGTGACAGAGCTTTGTTATATTACTAACATCAGCAAATGACGCGAAATGCAGAATGATTGAATATTTAATAACTTCAATAGATGACAGCTTTTTTTCATAAAAGTTAGAAAAAAAGCAACGTTTTCTTTTATTTAAAAGGAAATTGAAATATCCAATCCATATGTTTTCTTCTCTTTTACAAATAAATTCTATCTTTTTCCTTTACTAAAAGAACAAATGTGGAACTATTATTATATGACAAATATTTAAAATTTAACAATAAATGCAAATTGTTTCCTCAAATTACAATCGTTTGCAAAAAAAGAGATCTTTATAAATTAATAAAGTTTTTTTTTTCTAAATTCAAATTCGAAGATTAAACGCATTCTAAAAATTGAAGTTTTTGTTCCTGAAACTGAGATTTCCATTTCATAGAATATCGCTAAGTCTAGCATTTGTTTAAAATGTAAACAATGGGTTTTCATTACGGTTTTTTCCCTGGATTAATATAACTGTTCCTTTTATTCTAAAAATAGTATAATTCTTCTGGAAATTAAACATTTAACTTCGATAAAAAAAAATGTTTCTGTTCTCATTTAATACTTTACAAAAATAAAATAGAACGGCTGATTAGATTTTTTTTCTGGCATTTATTCTTTGAAATCGATTTTCTATATAAAAAAAAGTAAACTTCATTCTGTTTGTAAAGTTCCAGGAAAAATTAATCAAAGTAAAATAATAAAAGAGCTTATTTTTTTATTGATGCAGAAATTAATTCCAGAAAAGGATTAATTTTATTATTTGAATAAATCATATATAAAAAAAAACTTCGTGATTATAAATATTCCTCATCAAACGTAAATAATTAGAAATAAAATTAAAAAGGTCATTAAGGAAAAAATTAATCTAAAGATTGAATGAAATAAATTAGTTTTCAAATATATATTTTTGAATAAATATATACTAATTTATTTTTTTCCGTAATTGGTATTTTTACACCATTTTTTTTTACTTTATACTTTTCAATAAATGACTAATAAAGTTGTCTTTATGTTACAATTTATTATAGTGTGATTAATCTTTTTAAAAAATAAATGGGACACTTGTATTAATGCATAAAATTAAGGATTATTAAAATCATAGTGAATCACTCCCAATAACAAGCTAAATATAAAAACCAATTCACTTAGCTTCAAAAGTTTTACTAATGAATATTTTAAACTCTATATTTTTTGGAAATATGTTTATTTTTGTTTTAAATCGGTTTTTTTAAGACAAATTTTTAAACAGGATAAATCCATTTTTAATTTGAGTTTGTAATGTTTTCTAATATGAAATTGTTACTTTATTTTTTCATTGAATGATGATGTCGCATCTATGATGGGACGAAATCAAACACTACCATGGGCCCAGAGGACTGTAGTGGGGACGTAACAGCAGGACTTTGACAGTGTTTGTGAAGGATTGGCTTACATGTTCTTTTTCTCTCCCCCTCCCCCCGTCCAATACATCACATACGAGCGCTACGTGGAAAACGGTCATTGGAGAGAGAATAGCAAAACTTTTAAAATCGGCACTAAAGGAATTAATTATAAACAGTACAAAATACCTTGATAAGTGTTAATTTGTATATATAAGTTTATATATGACAAGCCCGTGGGGTCACTGGCAATTATTAAACTTCTTAACTTAAGGTATTGTTAAATTCATTATAAAATACATTGTGCAGTATTTGTTTACGTTGCATACATAGCAGTATTTGATTTATTTACTTTCAGTAAATTAATATATTTTTAAAATCGTTTTCTTCTTTTCGCTTTAAATCGTCTTCTGTTTTCGACTTTTCAATATACTCTCGCCCTCTCGTAGAGTTATCACGCCACCCTAAGGGGGGAGGGGTGCCTCATAGTTTGAGAAATGCTGACATAGAGGTTTGTTGGCGAAAACAGGACCCCTTTTTCGTATAGGGCAGAAAGAATAGCTGGACAGTCAAAAATATGAGCAGGTGTTAGCTCTATATCTAAACAGCTATCACAATTCCTGTATTTTCTTCTACCATCCGTATCAATCTTCATTTCTCTGTTATGACCTGTTCTTAGTCTAGCAATAGTCTTTGTTATAAGGCGGTCTCCACTTATATTACAGATTTGATGCTTTACAATTATTCCTGTGAAGTTTACAGGAATTGACTGCTCTCTCAATTTGAAATTTGTGCCAGCATCTCTGTGCGTCTAATAAAATAATGTTTGCAAAGTTGTCATTACAAGATTTCTAGCTTCTTTCTGAATAGCATTATATTTTAATACTTTTGTTTCAAAATTCATTAAACCTCTGATGTTTCTACCATTTACAAAAGCAAGTTTGTCTTGTGTATATTATTATTAGATTTTTTATCTGTGATACATTCTTCACAAAAGAAATAAACATTTTCTTGGTATATTTTTTGTATATTCGTTAGCTGAAATATTTTCAGCTTTCATGATTTATCATTAAGCTTTGTCCAACGTTGGTAAAATAATCTAAAAATGGTCAAAGTGTAACGAGTCTATCCTCGCGAACCTGTTACTGAACCTCTTGGGGTAAATAAATTTTTTTAAACTGGTTCTGTTGAAAACATTCTCCCGGAAAAGAAGACTCGATTTAAGCATTGACTTTTAGGTACGTGATGTTAGTTGAAGTTAGTGGAGAGAAGTTGAGAGCTAGTCGAGAGTTAATGGACGAATAATTTCTGAATAATCAAGGATTGCTAATTGATCATTTAGTCATTAATATAGAGATTGATGATAATGACCGGAGGCCGTATAACTAATAATTTAATTACGGCGAATTAGACCGTAGACGGCTAAATTGTTCCTAGAGAAAGTGAACTAAATTATACTCAAATATTAAAATTCTTTTGGCCGTGTAATTGCTCCTATATTTAGTAGATGTGTGCATTTCCTAACCTGATTGTTAATTTAAGTGAGAGAACAAAAAATTAGAAAACGTATTGATTATGACCGATCTTTCTTTTAACATCCAAACACCAATAAACGCATCGAGTTTTCTACAAAAGTAATTTAAAATGGTTTATAAAATGAAATAAACTTTAAAATTTTAGGAAGAAAACTTCATGCAAAAATGGTTTCAATTTTATATCAAGTAATCAATTCTCACACAATGATGTAATGCACTTAGTTGTTCGCTTGAATACAAAAAATCAGTAAAATTAATTGAGCTCTTATAAAATTGCATTTCGAAGCAGCAGAAGAACTATTAACAACGGTCCTCGCTTTTTAGTGGAGAGAGCGACATTAGATCTGGCTTCTTTTCTCGAAGCTTCCACACCATAATAGCCCAGTCATTTTAGACAAAAAAAAAAAAGGGTCAACTGCGGAATGAGAGATAATAAGCTGAAAACTTGTATAGACCTTTATTTTGTCACTCTAAATGTTGTCTCAAAAGTCTCATAAAATCTCGTGTCCGCCTCTTAAGATATTCAAGGTCAAAGGTTAAGAAAATCGGGGGTTTTTATTTTGCAAATATCTCGTTTCCTATGGCCTTAATGGTATTTACATTTATTATAAATATTGTAGAGAATAAAGTTCTTATAACTTTAATTGAAATATTTTTATATATCAAACCGTTTTTGAGATAGAGGGCGCTGAACGCGGAGCGCTTAACTATTAGTCAAACATTAGTCACATGATATAATACTCCGTATAAAGTCTATAAACCTTAAAAATATATATAGTTACAAACATTTGGCATTTTTTATTTATTATTACATTACATTTATTAATAGTTTTCTTAATCAAGTATATTTTTTTAATAACCCTCATCTGTTCGTAGAATATTTCATCGTTTCCTGGTGGAATGGTTTTCTGGAACAGTTCACTAAATATAAAATGTTTTTTCTTTTTCTCAGGTTATGTTTCTTTCTTTTATTGATCATCAGTAACGTTGACACAATTTATACTACTTAACATTGTGCTGCAAATATTGCCAAGCTACATGGCCAAAAAACGTGTTTAATTACTTTTGATCAAACTCTCTACTCTAAAGCTTCTGAAATAGTTGCTGCATCAGATGCTAACTCAGAATTTTGTAAGATAGTTATTAAATTAGGAGGATTTCATATGCTGATGTCCTTTCTTGGATCGATGATATATAATGGACGGAAGTAGACTCAAAGAAGCTCTAGGTAAAATCTATGCTAAAAATTCAGTCGATAAAATGTTGAATGGTCACGCTTATTCAAGTAGTATCACAAGTCATACATTATTACGACTTCCATTATCAATGAGATCTTCGAAGACATGAAGATTGAAGATTGTATGTTAAATGAGTTAACTGAATAAATCAATTGTGCCGATATGTTTCCTATGAAACTGTTGGTGTAAGTAACTCAAACTTATTTATTGATCCATTTCAGAATAAACTGAATGAATTAAAAGCTCGATGTCCTACAGCACAATTATGGGTGCAATATTTCGAAATGGTATCAATAGCACCCGACATCATTCGCGCTGAAAGACTGGGGCTTTTCAAAACACATCTTAATGTTGTACGAAGAATGCTGCTGTATTTTCATGCTAGTGGTCATTCTTTTGTATGCGAAGTCTGCATATTTATATCTTCAAGATATGATTGATTTCTAAAATACAATGGATAGACAGACTTTTAAGAACTTTAAAAATGGATTCTCCACCGTGAAACGAACAGAGAAATTTAATTCTGGTACATGGACAGATATGGTTATCGAACAGAGTCTAATGAAATCTAGGAAGACAGAAGAGGGAATATCTCGCGGTCGAAGTATGCAAGAAAGTGTTTTATGTAGATGTGCGTTTACTAGGTACGCTACAAATATAATTTGTGAGGAGATGGAGAAGTTTTATACCATTTCTTTAAACTCTACTGAACAACACGTTGATGCTAAGGATTCAAGAGTAAAAAGAGATAATACTGATGTAAGTGAGCTAGTTGAATCATAATCTCTTTCTAAATACGCAACAATTGGTATCTTTAGCTTTTGTAACGGTTGGGAATGATCAAATTAATTGTCACAAAGCCCATGAAATCGGATCAGAATCATTGGTAAAGATAACTGGTTTAAAATGTCATGAAATAAGGTTAAAACGATCCGATAAGGTTTTATCGCTTTCGATTGTCAACAAATCTGCCAAAATTAAAGGTTGTAGAGTTTCAATTGATCTATTGCTACTCTTCCAAACAATAACTGAAAGCAAACAGTTTGAATGTAATATTCAAGAATATCTCCAATATGAACTAAGTCCATATCCATCTGCTTTATTTGATAATTATGATATGTGAAATACCACGAAGGCGACATTATATGACAATATGACTCCTGTCGATTTCGACTTCAATGAAAAAATGCTACGTACATTATCGATGGTGGGTTTCTTTTGCATCGCGTCGTATGGAGTAAAGACGATACTTTTTCGATAATTTTAGATAAATACGTAAAATATTTACAAAAACATTATGATTCTAAAACTGTAGTTGTATTTGATGGATACTCGGACTATAGCAAAAACAAAAAAGCAATGAGACAGCTAAGAACTGCTGCTTTATCAAAATCGAATGAAGTTTGTTTCGACGAAACAATGATCGTATCAATTCGCCAAGAGAAATTTTTGTCGAATCGATGTAATAAAAAATATTTTATTAACATGTTGATTGGAAAATTAGAATTTGTTGATATCACGACAAAACAGGCCAGAGATGATGCAGATGTTCTTATCGTAGAAACAGCTTTTGAAGAATTCGAACATTACAGGACTGCCGTCATAGTAAGAGAAGATATTGATTTGCTCGTCATTTTGATTGGACGTATTCAAGCACATTAAGAAGAAGTGTTCTTTAAAAAGTTGGCAAATGGAATGTTAAAACTCAAAAATGCTCTTCCAAAAGTTTTGATAAATATCCTCATTGTAAAAAGCACATTTTATTTCTGCACGCATTTAGTGGCTATGACACAAAATCTGCATTTTTTAAAAAATAGAAAAAAATCTTTCATTAGAATATTAGAGAATGTTCCGTATTTGGATCAACTAGCTCAAGTATTCCAAGAAGAAAACTGCCCTGTGCAAACATTACAAGAAAATGGAGTACGAGTCTTGTTGGCGATATACAATGCTCAAAAATCTGATAACAGTATTAATTATCTTCGTTACATTCAATTCATCAAGTCAACCAAGCTCAACAAACTCGTGCAGTTATCCAATCTTCCACCAACAAGTAAAGAGGCTCATCAACACACCAGCAGTGTATATTATCAAGTTTAAATTTGGTTACGGAATGATTTAGAACCCCAGGAATGTGATTGGATTCTGCGGAATGAATTCTTGGAATCGATCACGACAATGCTCAGAGGCGGATTAAAGTAGTTGGAGGCCCCTGGCGGTAAAAGGTTTGAGGCCCATAGGCTCAAGTGTCGAACCACTAAAAAAGTGAAAAGAGTCGCTTACTTTAAATTCTCAAAATAAAATGTATTGATTATAATAAAACTCATCGGCTAAAGAAAAACTTAACTGTATACAAAAAAATTAAGAGCTTACAGTTGGATTTCTCTTTGGGAAATTCATCAATTATTTTTACCATATCCATTTTGTCCAAAACATTTTATTCTGTATATAATCGACCCTAATTCTACAAATGGCTCGATGCATGGTGAATTAAATCTACGAAGACTTTAAGATCAAAGTTGGCATGACGGGAGTTGTGAGTTACCAACACGGGTACCGACTCCGTCTGCTGAACATGGTTCTAAAATTGAGTTGCTTATTTGTCCTGATTACCTGACTTTGTATAGCATAGAAAAGTACTGCCGGAAGCGTTCAATGCAACAAACATTTATACGCCCTAAAGAGTTCGTTAATAAAATATTCAAATTTAACATTTAACAATTAGGACGCTCTCAAATGAATCACTTTTTGCCGCACTTAACAGAAATAGCAGACAGTCGGCAGTTAATTTTGAAAAAAAATTCTTGAGACCTTTCACACGAGTGAACTTGTGCCGCACTTAACAGAAATAGCAGACAGTCGGCAGTTAATTTTGGAAAAAAAAATTCTTGAGACCTTTCACACGAGTGAACTTGTGCCACACATAACAGAAATAGCAAACATTAGGCAGCTAGTTTTGAAAAAAACTATCTGAGCTTGTTTCCTTTCACACGTGATCAACTGGTATTCCAGCGGGGAAGTTTTGAAAGAAATGTTCTCCCTACTAGTTGTGACTCAATTAAAAGATTATGGCCAAAGGTGTACTCTTCACACGCAGCTACTTATGTATTGAAAATAGAGATTTTTATTGCTTCTTTGGACTCTATCTTTGTATTAATGAGGTTGTGAGCTTTGCTGCAGCACTGTGTTTTGAGTCAGCTCTGTATCTAATGTGATAAGAATTCTCTCCCCTCTTCACACTACGGAAATGGTGACAGAAAACAAGTTGACAGAAACAAAATAGCCTTGTGTGTAAACCGGCCTTAAAACAGTAGAACGTCGTTTATCCGAACATTTATTATCCGGAGCGTTAAATATCCGAACCAACGTCCGGATACGTTTTCGAACAGTGCAATGCTCAACAGCAGTTTCGTGTGAGGCCAAGAGTGACGGGAAACCCCAAGGCGAGGGATATTTGGGGAATTTCAGTTGTGTGATTTTGTAAACATCTGCGCGGAATATTAGGTCAGTTTGTTTCCAAGTGAAGGGGTGCTCTTTTGTTGAGCTTTGTTGATGTAGAAACCTGGATGGAATGCGATGCAGAAGACAATGGATTTCAAATACTAAATGATGACGAGATTTTGACTTCTGTGTAAGAAGAATCCGACTCTGTCGACGATGAAACGAATGAAGACAAGGACAACAACAACGAAAGTAGCAAGGGTGCATCAAATGCTGACGCGTTTCTGTGTTAGAGACATCTGTGGAGTGGTACAAACAACAATCAGAGTGCTGTCCTACTCAACTACTGCTGCTGAAGTGAATCAGAGACCTAGCAGTGAAGAAACGAAAGTGTACAATGATACACCGAAAAATAAGGGATTATTTTTCTCAATCTGGGTAAAATTTTGACATTCTGCAACTATTTTGTTTTTTCTTCAAGCTCGATTTCCGTTTTCTTCGTTGATGATTTTCAATATTCGTATGGTGTCCGGTTTCATATACTGCATGGATCACATTCGGATGTCGGTTATCCGAACAATCGCGTATCCGAACGGTATCCGGTCCCTATTGATTCGGATAAACGACGTTCTACTGTAATAATATTTTAAGAAGAAAATTTGAAAAACATTCATTAGATATGTAAACTAGGCATTTCCAAAAGTACTAAAATATACCCTTAACAAATTAAATTAAATGCATCCAGATCAAATGTAAAATTTAAATTCCATTTCCTAGAATACTTTGTATTTTCCGCTATTCTTGTTTTCAAAAGTGAATAGAAAATTTCAAAAAAATAATTTTTAATCAACTTAGTTTTTTTCGATCAATTATATTTTATCGAGTAATCATTCATAAAAAAACATGTTTAGGAACACAGAACAAATCCTAAAAATGTATAATTAGAATTCTCGGAATTTATGGAAAAATAAAATGATTGATCAATACAAAAATGAATATGTTACTACTTCAGGGAAAAGCTCTGAAAAACAAATATAAGAGGAGGACATTTTCTTCATGATTTTGAAATTGGCTCGGGGCTACAGAGCCTGGTCTTTTTTTCCCCTAACAGAATTCCGCGAAGATTTTAAAGACATCCAAAGAGCACATAAACAGGAAGGTTCATACAAATGCTTAAAATTTAATTTTAATATCGTAAAAATTAAAGAGAAGTATTGAAACTAAACGAGTAAGTATTAAAAATTTTTATTCAGAAAAAATAAATGTACGAAGGAGAAAAAAATAATGACATTATTTTTAAAAAGCTGAAGCAAAACAAAAACATCTGGATAAAAGAAAGGAAGCCCTGGTGGAGGTATTATTAATTCAAATATAAAAGAACTTTTCCTTATTGAAACACTATCTTGTTTTCATTCTTGGTTAAAGCACTTTAATTAAAATATTTAATTAGTTTTCAAATTCTGTTTTTATCAAAGAACAGTTGGAACTGATTTTTTTAAACCTAAATCACCTAATATTTTTTTTCCTAGCCATATTCATTGAACATTTCATTTTATTCACAAATTCAGTACAGTCCCTGGGGTGGTCAGTTAATAAACATTTCATGACAAAGATATAAGTAACCTTTTTTTTCAAATTAGAAAACCTTATTAGGGAATATTTAAGATTTCTGAACCATGGCTGCCTCCAGAGAATGCTCGATTGGTTGAATGTTTAGTAACGTCGCACTTTAAAATATGAGTGAAATTGGCAACAAACTTCGTAATTTTCAGTCAAGTGACGAGGACGACACTTCAGTTAAAATTCCTCTAAACTTCCACACCACGTTAACACGAGGACTTTCAGCCTTGAAGGGTCTACGAAGAGTCTCATGCATAACACTTGATTCAGTAGCAATGAGCGTGTGATGATTTCTTGTCCTATTGCCACTGAAGATCCAGTGTAGAGAGATCAACGCCCGTTGAATCTGTTGAAGTTAAAAGTCCTCCCATTGGCGAGGTGTGGAAGTTCGGAGAGGTAAATAACTCTCCACTTGATCCTTTTGCGTTTCTCGCCAATAACCCTCTTGCTGCTTTTGACTGTAATGTTAAGAAACGAACTCACACTCAAAAGGGGAAGGCACGACTAAGGAAATCCATTTGGGAACGAGACTTTGTGTAATAGTAGTACCCCTTTAGGGTGTTCAACCCTCAATGTATTTGCGCCGAATGGCCAATCAATTCGGAGAAAATAACGTTCGAAATTCATGCTTAGCTTATATACAATTTAATGTTCATTAACGTCACAGCCGCGGTAGCATGGATGATAGTGTAACTGCTTGTAGTGCAACCGGCTAAGATTCGAGTCCCGCGATCATTTTTTGTTTTTGTTTTATTTCTTCAATTCATTTAATTATATTCACAACTAAATGAATTAATTTGAAAACACGCGTGACTTATTAAATATTTTTAATTATAAAATAATTAAATTAGTTACTATATATAGTATATAAGGTATATCATGTTTATTATATTAATTACAAAGTAATTTTTTTATAAATAATTGTAATAATATATTTTATATTTTATTGAAATATATATAGATGTAATATTTTATTGATAGTATATTGCATTTCATATTATAAAACTATATATTTATAACTAATTTTTATATAAAACATCTTTTACTATTTCTTAATTTGTATTACTAAATTTATTATAATTGTTTCAATAAAAAAGGTATATACTTTTATTATAAATATTATTTATTAATAATTATATTTGTAAAATATAATATAAATATTTATATAATTACAGTAATTATTTCACTTTTTAAAATACAAAATAACTATCTAAAATAATATCAAATATTTAATAAATATTTTTTCATTAATTTATTTAATTCTGAAAATAATTAAATGAATTGAAGATATAAAAGAAAAAATTTGATGGCACGATTCGAACTTTGGCCGGTTGTATAGTAAGCAGTTAAGCTATCATCCAAGCTACCGTGTCTCTGATGCTAATGAACATTCAATTGTATATACGCTAAGCCTAAATTTTGAACGCTCCTTTCTCCGAATTCATTGGCCATCTGGCGCTAATACATTGAGGGTTGAACACCCTAAAGGAGTACTACTATTACACAAAGTCTCGTCCCCAAATGAATTTCCTTAGTCGTGCCCTCTCCTTGTCAGTGGCAGTGAGTTTTTGGCCAGAATCTTATGAGAATAAGCGAGAGTGGCATTAACATCGAAGTATAAAGCTGCAATAGAGAGCTATTGGTGACAACAATCGTAATTTTGAAACATAGTCAAGAGATGAGGACGTCACCTGAGTTAGAATCCCACCTCTCCTAACTGTAATACCACATCAATTGGAGGACGTTTGAGTCTCGACAAATTTAACGTGTATATATATATATATATAAATAATAAATATATATATAACGGCCTTCTTTCTCTACATAGTGTATCTTTAGCGGCACTGGGCTCGAACTCATGACATGCCAGGCCCGAGTCAGTGACCTTGACCACTGGGGTATCGCGGCCACAGTGCAGAACTGCAAAAAAGCAGATGAAAACACTCAATAATTTAAACGATAACATTACAACAGAGTATAGCTATCATAAATAAATTTAGAAAAACTTTGTTTTACCTAGATCTATGTGTGTGCTTAAATTATTCCAAATTATCTTTATTTCTAATTAATTTATTTCTGAATTTGAGAGTTGTGTCACATATAAAACGACAGGAAGAGTATTAAAAATGATTTCATACCCTTTCCAGGAGATCTATTACTAAATAGCCTTAGCTAGTAATATTGCGGTTGATATCCTGTCGAGTTCTTGAGAAAAATTGCTACCAAAACAACATCATTAAGCAGCCCCCAAGGATCTCAAAAACCGCATTGCTGTTGCCGTGAGGGTAGTTAAGTGTAAGAGCTTTCCTACAGCGAGTTTTGATAACTACCTTGAAGCTTTTTAATGGATTAAAAATGTCTCGAGGAGGTATTTTGAAATATCAGATGTTCTTAATATCGTTTTAAGTATTACTCACACACGCTTTGGGTTTGAAGATCTAAAAAAATGAAAAGTGTATTGATGTTTTTAAAATTGCTTTTAAGGTTTTATCTGTGGTGATCTGCGATAACTGCCCTGAAAATTACTGTACTTCATGATCTAATTTATGGAATTTTCTTGGGCTTACGATCTATATTGGGTATAAGGGAAAGTTCTGTCATTTTTGAACACGTGAATTTGTATGCGTTGTCGATCCTTAGTAAGAATTCGGAACAGTCAGAAACAGGTTCAGAAAGTTAGATTAATGTATTATTGTGATTTATACACACTTTTTTGCATTTTACTCGTTTTTTTTTTACTTGTAAAACTGTCAGAATGAGTGAAGAAAAAATGCACTTTAGGCATTGTTTGAGTTAAAAACTGGGAATAATACGCGATGGAGGCAAAAATAAACTTGTGTGACGTATTTGGAGAGGAAGCAGTAACTCGAAGATGCCAAAGAGGGCTTGTGAAACTTTTCTTGGGTGATTTTTCTTTGAAACCGAACCCAGTTCAGAAAATACATTAGATGTCAGTAACGGAATGCTACGCAGTATGACCAGAAAAAATGTTATGTTAAGTTCCACTGAAATGGGCTTCAAGCTTGGAATTCATCAGACTAATGATTTGGATTTCATTAAAACGCTTGGTGTTATGTCTAAATTCACTGTTTGTGCACTACACGAACTTAGCAAAAAATATATAATTAACACAATTTTGATATGTTCTTCAAATCGTGCTCGTCACAAAAAGGAGCCGTTTTCGGACCACTTGATGACTTGAGATGTAAAGTGGACAAACACGAGGTTAGAAAAAAGTAAATGTTTACAAAAGGGAGACATTATCATCCGCATCTACCGGCTGGGTGACGTAGTTGGTTTGTCGCTGGCCTTCTGCAACGAGTAGTGACTTCAGCACAGCAGGCAAATAGAGAGATTGAAAAAAAAAACAGCATAAATGAGAAACGGCATCCAGGACAAAGGAAGGCAAACAGCGACATCTGGTAGCAGATCCAGCGTCAGGAGTAGTAGTATGAAAGGCAGGCAGCTACTGCGTCGGTAGCAGATCCAACAGCAGCATAGAAGGCCGATTAGACTAGGGTCACAATATGGAGTGACCCGGAACCGAACCCGTCACCACACCTGATGTCTCGGAGTCCGGGTTACCAAATGTGGGATGCTAGTCCACATATACTCAGTTAAATTACTCAACCAAGTTGTACAAGCTAACTGGTAACTATTTACAGTATGGTAGAATGGCAGCGCCACATCTACGTAGTGAATGGTAAACTATGTACAGTATGGTGAGCGAATGACAGCGCTTCCTACTAGTAATAAAGTAATGGCGCCACAAATTTATTTCAATTTACAAGTATATGTTGCTTTGATTTTCAAAATCTTAATTGTAATGCATACTGTACAGCTAAAAATGCTCAGCGAAGCCTTAACTATAACTGAATTCTTTTTATCTCATGTCACCGTTCCTTTAGTCTCCGGGAAAGATTTCCAGACAAACGATTCCTTTAAAGCCATTGAATGAAACTTCTATGGGTTCTGTTTTGAAGAGATGATCTGTTATGACCCCTGGTTATTATCAAATACTCTAAGCAATTTTAATCGATAGTGTCCTCCTTTGTCTACATAGGGGTTCTACTACTATCATTATTTTTAACACACAATTTTCTATTCACACACACACACACAATAACCTTGGTTTTATACAGTAAGGAAAGCAGGGGAAACTTTAAATTTCAAACCTGTTTAGGAAAGATATGAAAGATCCATGGTCCGTTATAAAATTAGAAACTTATGATTGATTTGTAATTTAATACTTACTTTTATCATGTTCAATCTAATTCACCTGGTAAGTTAACTTACCAGGTTAACTTAACCTCTATTCTGTTTAAGAATGTTATCCTAAGCAATATATTCAGATAGAAAAAAATTTAATTAATTCACTTTTTTTTTCTTTATTTGGTTAAAATAAAGGCTTTGTAAATTAATGCAGTTTTTAATTTTTAGCTTGATATTAAAATGTATCACTCATATACATTTATTTTTTAATTCCTAATATTAGTTCACATTCTCAACCTATATATATATCTTGTTCAAATTTTCAATCGTTAATAAAATACTTTCTATCCATCCATTTAAGTTAACAAACATTTTTTTTAAACTTGTAGTGAATGCCACTTGATGTTCATGCAGTTTTTCATATATTAAGTCATTAATTTAATTAAGAAATGAATAAATAGAAATAAAAATAATATTCCAATAGCAGAAAAGAAAGTTAAGTCATTCGCTGTGTCCTTGTAACGCAACGGATAGCGAGTTGGACTTCTAATTGAAAGGTCGTGGGTTCGATTTCCACCTAATTTCTGAAAAGGTGTTTTCTTTTTTTTTACTATACTATTTTATAGGAATAAATAAATTTAATTAAGGAATACATAGAGTAACAAACAAAAATAGTAGTCCAACACCCTATATATAAAGGAAAATGGAAAATTGCAAGGGAAATTACTTTATATTTTTTCACTTAGTATTGCGGTTCTTTCATATGTATATACATAATTATATTAATTATAACTTTTTAATAAAAAAGTAACTAAAATAAAAATTTTCTTTGTTGACTTACATAGGTAATGATTAAAATTTTTTTTTATATTACTTGTGTTAAGTAATGGTCCTCAGAATGACACACAAACCTTATTAAATATTAATTTTTACTATCTTAAACAATGTGAACGATTTCCATAACCGCGGTAGCCTAGTGGTCAAGGTAACGGACTCATGACCGGCGTGTTATTATTTCGAGTCTGAAGACCACTGAAGACTTTCATACCTATCTGTTTGAAGGAAGTGGGTCGAAAAGTTTTTTGTTTATCAGATATATAGTGGCATTTTTCCCAAAAAGGTTGGTCACCTCTGGGTTAAGGTAACATATTAGTGACCAGAGTGTCAGGAGTTTGAGCCCAATAATTCTGAAGACCAGCCGTATGCAGGCTAATACACGTAAAATCGGTTGATACTCAATCGTGTCCTCCCATTGATGTGGTGTGGAAGTTGGGAGAGACATTGCCATCTCAGGTGTCCTCCTCGTTATTTAACCATGGTTCAAAATTGCAAGGTCCGTCGACAAAAGCCCTCGAGTAGTTGAATAGTGCGACGTTAAAATTCACTCAAAACTCATTCCAAAACGTCATTCTCTAAGGTTTGTTTCAAACATTTAAAAAAATACTCTAATAAACATTTTAACTCTCTATTTTCTTATCACGATTCTACATTGAATACTACATTTTTTTATTCTGGTTGTTCTGCTTTCGCTTTACAACAACGACAGACCTTTCTACAACAAAACAGTGTATTACATCTCGAGCATTGATTAAGGAACCTTTACAATTTAAATGTCCGCTGTAGGACGAGAATGGGGTGAAACCCGGAAATCTAGAGAGACATTAAATTTTTCATCGAACAGAAACAGGCCTTGGTTTTTTTTGCTTTTATTGTCATCAGGATATAAACCAGACTTTTTGCGCATCCCCAGACACTGATCTCCTCTTTGTGCAAAAATAATGCTTAATTGACATGAAATATCTTTTAAAGATAAATGCATTTTCAGATCTTAGAAAAAAATCTGAAACTTTTTTTAAAAGAAATGTAGAACTATTATCAAATTTATTTTATTTATTGATCTTTTGATCTTTGTCATTTAGTTAACTTTTAACTTCAACTTTTAACGTCACTAGTACTCCAAAATGTTACGCCTGAGCATTGTGCGAGGTAATTTTTTTTAAATTTCATCTTATTATTATACAGACGAATACATATCGGTAGAAGTTTATTTCGGCTTCATCTCTTATTCAAACCCGTATCTATAGTGAGAAAAGTTAATTTGGCGTCACAAAACTGAATTACTGAACTAATGATAGGTATTAATTTTTATTTATATTTTTTTTAGAAAATAATGCGTTACTAGAAGCAAACTTTACCACTGCCACGCTGTGAGGCAGTCACAAAGGAGTATGCACAGTTGCGACAAAACCTTATAAGTTTTTATACATGTGTAATTTAAAATATCAATTTCTATCTATCCGCGTTTTTCCTAACAATATTCTTAGGGAATAACTTTCTTTAAACATTATTTAATTGAAAACTTCCTCCCGAAGAATCAGAGGCGAATTAAGTAAATTAAGTCGAATATTTAAGTATTAGCTTTCGGGCTTGAGTAGGAGAGACGCGGTTAGAAGCTAAAGGATAGCAGTGAAGATTAGTGTAAGATAAAGTAAAGCTAGGCGATAGCACTTCGTAGATTATTTGATTAATATTAAGACAGACATTTTGGTCAATTAGTTGATAAATTGGATTTGATCGGTTTGGATTGAATTACTTAGAAATTATCTTGAAATATAAGAAGGTGCATTGACTGGAAGTGCTAAGAGAGTGTAAGTGATCCGACTTATTATTTCTCTAGTAAATCTCGTCTACTTTGCTGTTGCTCTTATATTTATCAATTGGTACATTTCTTAACTTAGGTTGTTGAATTCATGTCGTTGTTGAAAATAGTAAATAAATTGTGCTGTTTTGATGACCATTGCTAGCTTTCCTTCTAACTCTCGTACGCTAATGGATGGGATAGCCCATCCATTAAAAGTATATTTTATTTTGTACTTAACATTTGATTTTTGCAACAAAAAAAAAAAAGAATGACAACTTGTGTACTTAAATTATTAAAATGACTTATCAGGGTTAAAAAAAATTCTGACTTTTTTTCTACGTAAACAACAAAATCCAGATCTTTCGATGCGACGATAAGTAATTTTATGATTAGAATGAAAATGAGGAATAATTTCTTATGACTGATATTCTCAGTACTAAGAATGAATAGATAAAAGGTGAGGTTCGAAGAAATGTAACAGACTGCATAGAAATGATAAATCTAATCAGGATTTTTTTTTACTTTGAACGGAATTCTAATCTCGTTTCATATATTTTTATTTTAACAGATAGTCTTTTATTTTCTTTTATATCATCAATGGTTTTTTTTTTTTACGAAAACATCATTTTTTTTTGTTCGATTTCGCAGAATGCCACTAAAATGCACTGATTAAGGTGGCTAACAAATGTATTGTTATTTCAAATTAACATGTTTTGATACCTCTTTTTTTTTATTAAGACTCTCTATATATAGTGCATGAGATTCCAAAGTCAATCTTAATTCATTCCATTTTCAGAAGAAACAAAAAGATTTTTTTTCACACCAACCAGTTTTTTTTTTAAATGTCAGACTAAATTCATTCATTCTTGTTTTTCTTATTTAAGGTGAGAAAAGGTTTAATCGTTTATACTTGTTCCAATTTATAAAATAATAATTGAAGTTTATTACGTTCGGAACCATGATTTTACAAAAGCGTATGAATAAATATTTCTTTTTATACTTAAGTATCAGTTCAATTAGAATATACATATAAAATAGTTTCAAAAGAATATGATTACAATAAAGATTATTTAAATGCAATATTTTTTTGGGAAGGGGGAGGCAGAAATAGAAAAAAATAACATATTTTAGAAATATTTTCCCATTATAGAAACACATTTCTACAATAATAAATTTTTGCTTCTATATAAATAACGTCATAAAAAATCTTTAAGTCAATTCCTACTTTATGGATGAATAGAAAGTATTTTATTAACGATTGAACATTTGAACACGATATATATATATATATATATATATATATATATATATATATATATATATATATATATATATATATATATATATAATTTAATTTAATTTAATTTAATTAATTAACCTTTACTTAATGAATTAATATTTTTAAAAAAACTATATTAATATCAAGTGTCATTCACTACAAGTTTAAAAAAATGTATTCGAACTTGATTGAATGAATAGAAAATTTTTTATTAATGATTAAAAATTTTAAGAAAATAAACCTTTAAATATATAAATCCCGTGTCACAGTGTTTGTCCACGATGAACTCCGAAACTACTCATCTGATTTTAATATAATTTTGCATATCATTCATCATTTCGTCCAAATTAAAACATAGGATAATTTGTATTTCATTTAATGGCGTCATAGTTTTTTTATTGCTGGAAATGTAAAGAATCCAAGAAACAGAACATTTTGCAAAATGTCGCAATGCACATGTGTCTACAGAAGCGGATTTTGAAGACCAAGGTGCACGAAAAGTAAGTGCCAAGCGTATTTCAGGCCTGGGAATCCGAATTTTGAATCGGTTTCCAAAAGTACCCATAACTTTGCTGGATGATGCCGGTCGACCGTATTTTAGACACACAGAGGCTGGGGCTCACCTTAAAAGCCTTGGAGCACGAAAACTTGGTATCCAGCGTATTTCAAAATGGGCAATCCGAATCTGATATCCTATCTGAGAAATTACCGTAACTTTTGCCGGATAATTCCGGAGGACCGCCCATTACGTGAGCCGTTGCATGAGCTTAATCTGGTGTATTTCAGGATGGTGAATGAGAATATGAAATTGAAATCTAGAAATTCCCGTAACTTTGCCTGATGATGCCGGACTACCGTAATGTCCCCTTCAGAGACTAAACTTGCAGGAATAGGTGCACTGAAAGTTGGTACCGGGTGCGTCTCGGTGTGGGGAGCAAGAATCTGGATTCGGATTTCAGAAACTCTCGTAACTTTGCCGAATTTTGCCAGAATGAGGTTGAATGGCTTTGTGTTTGACCTTGTGAGGCTTAACCTTGTGAAAATACGAATGCAATAGGAAATTGCATTGAAAATTACATTTTTAGGCATTGTTGTCACTTTGTTAGATGGTGGGCAACCTGCACCTTCTGAATTCAAGCTGCCATTAGACATTCATAAGAAACCAGACGCAATGCGTACCATTAGATAAAAAATAGATTGTCTACGGTTTTGCAAAGGAGTTCAATCCAAATCAGGGATGAGTGTACCATGATCCATAAATATTCAATCAAAGCGTTACATAGAACTTTGCAAAATTCAAACGGAAACGAGAAAATATTCGGTAGAGCTATCATACTACTGTCTGGTGATTTCCGACAGACATTACCAGTCATTCTTCGTTTTACTTTTGCTCACGAGATTAACGCATGTTTAAAACAATCGTTTTTAAAACACACTTCGATTGACCATAAACACGTGATGTAAGATGATCAGTTGATGCAAATATTTTCTAGCCAAATGCTGCATATTGGAAACGGTGAAGTAGAACTGCATCCCAATGCATAATGTATGAAATAGCCAGACAATTTCGGTACTGCTGTTCAGACAAAAAGAAACTGATTTAGAGTGTCTTCCTGAATATACAGTATAATAATATAGATAATTATTGACTCTGAATCCAGTTACTCAATCAGAAAAATGTTAATATTGTGACGAAATAAACTTCCAGATACCGAGTTGTTACCAGACTAAATTTTCCAACTGAGTTTTTAAATTCATTGAATATATCAGGAATGCCACGACACCAATCTCGGTTCAAATTCTAGATTTGGTGACTTAAAGATTGAGTTACAACTTCGTTCAATTGACTATAAAAGGATGTTTTTTAGTTTTTTTATACCATAATTTATTTTGTATGTTAGTTAAGACTTTATAAAATAATTTGACTATTTATTTAAAGTGAACAGCATCTATAATTAATTTTACAGTTGAATAACTTTGTAGTACGTATAAGTACCAACAGTATGTACCGACACTGTATGTTAGAGTAAGAATTTTTTTCGTTTTTTTCGGTCCATGTAGCTTATTATTGTTTTTCGTTGTCTTTCTTGGCATTTCTTTTTAGTTTAACTTGTTTATTTTGCTTTTTATTTTAAAGTTTTTCAAAAATTTTGAACTTAGAATCTGAAATTGCTCACTTTTTAGCTACACAATTAAATGAAATATATATTCTTTATTCAAAAATTAACACTTTTATTTCCTTATGTATAACTGAGGTTTAACACAATAATTAAAGATTTTTCAAAGTGCTATTATTATTATTATTTCCTTTTCTCAGAATGTTTGGAAAAAAAGAAGCTCAGTCTTCAAGAGGCTTTGGATTTTTTTCAGAACCTACCATCTGTAAGCAGTGATGTACTAACAGATGATTTTTCAGATGAAGATATTCTAGCAAATAATCTGCTGAAATTTTTGTTGGATGCTTAAGAAGATGATCAAGAGACTGAACAATTTTCAAGGTGCAGTAGTTCATGTTCAGAAAATACGATATTTCCTACCACAGGATGAGGTGCTTTAAAAAAGCATTCAATTGAAATCACATTTAAAATGAATAACGTTTAATAAAATTTTATGTTTTAGCGAAAAGAAAAACTGTTTCTTTGAATATCATCAAATGAAGTTTATGTGTGATACCTGCTTTTATGTGTAAAAAAAAATTAAAAATAGTATAATTTTCAGAAATAAATATTTTGTGCTGTAAAATATTTGTGGTTTCTGATTATATTTAGCAATTTAAGAGTTGAAACTACGTTAAAAAATTCATACGATCATTTTATATTATGAGAATATTTTAAGCCTCCGTGTACTGACGATACTTTAAGTATCAACTTAATTTATATCAATTCTAACGTATTAAATTTCTCAAAGTTGAGTGTTTTATTTTTGTATACTTCTTAATATTCAAGCCAGTGATTCAAAAAAATTATTCATGGAAAAAATCGCAGTAAATCATAATGCGGTAGAAAAAGGGTTACATTTTTAAGCATTTTTACTATTTTGTTCCAAAAATATTGCAATTAATAACTAGAAAGGTATCAATTCACCTTTATTTCTAGCATGTATAAAAAGTGAAATTTTTAGTCACCCATTTCAGCTCATTCTGCGAAGTGTCACCAAGTAATCAAGCTTACTTAACAAATGCAAAAAATATTGATGCCTCAGAAAGAATTATAAATGAACATCCAAAATAAAAGAAAAATGTATGAACTGAGATAAGGAATCCGTTGCTAGCAAAAAAACAATGATAAGTCTTATCATTTCTAGGCGCTACATTTCACTTATGTGCTTCTAGGAAAATCACTATTTATTCATTCATTCTCAGTACCAGAATATCAATTATAAGAAACTATTTGACATTTCCATCTAAATCATAAAATTACTTATCGTCGTATCGAAACATTTAATGGATTTCGTTGTTTTCCTAAAAAGGCGAGATAATAAGTTTGAAGATAGAAAAAACACACACAAAAAAAATAGTTCTGATAAAAGAGTTCTACAATTTTTGCTAAAACATTTCCAACAATTTCTTTGGAAATCAAGAAATGCATGTCTTTTAAAGAATAGGGAAATAAATTAAGTATTACTCCTGTACAAAGCGGATATTACAATAAAAAAACGTCTTTAATGTAGTAATCGTGAACATAAAACATAAAATATGAAGTTAAAATTATATTGAATACATTTGATAATCAGAAAATGAAAAATACGAAAATATTTTTAATTTGCTTAAAGTATCCGACTACTTGCGACAGCTTTTTTTTTTAAAGGAGGTATGGGGATTTTTTATTATTATTTTTAGATTTGCTTAGTACATTTTAAGAAAAATATTCTAAAATAAGAAGAGAAAAAGAAATTCTTACTAAAATAAAAAAATATTGGTAACAATTTACAAAAAATAACACAAACGCAGCCCTTTCTGTACCAAAGGTTTATGAACAGATTTTCAAATTTTCTATTATGATGTGTTGCTATGTTATTCATATTTGAAATGACCCAGGATAAGAAATATTTTAACTTTTACAAAACTAGAGCACTTTATCTTACTTATTATATGAAATTGCTTAAAATAACAGGGATTATATTAACATAAGGGACTGTAAATTTTGAAATGAAACAGTAGTTGATAAATCTGATGGTTAAAACACTTTTACTATTATACAGAACACGCGAAAATTTCAGTTATTTTCAAAACTCGAGTAAAACGCATCTTAAAGTATGACATCTCTTGCTTTAAGTAATGGCATCTACATTTACTAAAACACTTGTAGGATTTCTTGAAGTGATCGGAAAATAATGAACTTGGTATTTTTATAAAGATAATAAGATGGCCTATAAAATAAAATCTTAAGAAAATTATGAATTGTTGGCAAAAATCACAATTTTTAAGGTGGTCTTATTGCCTAAGGCCAGGGTGGGCATTACGTCGATCGCGATCGATTGGTAGACTGTCAAGACATTTTAGGGTTACCGTCTAAAAGTTTTACCGGTTAGTGATTATGTATGGAAAATTCAAGATTGGCTGACAATGCGCAGACTAAGCCTTCTACTGACTATAACAACAAAAAGTAACTTAAGATAAAAATGTTTTATTTTTTTTATGTATCGAAATGTTTCAAATAAATGTATGATTTGTTATAACTATATTTGGAGCCATTATTATTGTCTCTTGCGTTTTGCTTTAAACGCGATTTTAAAAGTGTTGTTTTTTAGTTCCGTAGGTATATCTATATATATAAAGGAGAAAAGCGACTCACTCACTGACTGACTGACTGACTGACTAATCACGAAATCTCTGGAACTATTCAACCTACAGACTTGAAATTTGGTAGACATGTTCCTTTGATAGAGTAGACATCAGCTAAGAAAGGATTTTCCGAAATTCGAAAGGCAAGGGGCGTTACGGGGGGTTAAGGGCTTTAATAATAATTGTTTCCATGTTTAAACTACTTGATGTACAATCTTGAAATTGGGTAAGCGGATTCCTTTCAGAGAGTAGAGATCCGCTACAAAATGAGTTTGCTGAAAATCGAACCCCAAGTGGCGTTGCAGGGGCTTAGGGGGCGTTATAGATAATTATTTCCATTTTTAAACTATTTGACGCACTGTCTTTAAATTTGATATATATAGATTCCTTTCGTAGAATAATGATCAGTTACAAAACGGGTTTTGTGAAAACAGACTTCTAAGTGGCGTTGCGGGGGATTAAGGGGCGTAATAGATAAATATATCCATTTTTAAACTACTTCACCTACCTGCTTGAAAATTGGTAGGTAAGTTTCTTTCCTGGAGTAAATATCCACTACAAAATGGGTTTTGAGAAAATTAACCCCCAAAGGGTGTAGCGGGGGCGGGGGGTTTAAGGGGCGTTATAAATTCCTATTTTTAAGTTATTAGACGTACAGTTTTGAAACTTAGTAAGCAGATTCCTCTCATAGGGTAGAGATACGCTAAAAATTGGTTTCGTGAAAATTGCCCCCAAGTGGCGTTGAGGGGACTTAAGGGGCGCTATAGATAATTATTTCCATTTTTAAACTATTAGACGCACAGTCTTTATAATTGATAAAGAGATTTCTTTCATAGAGTAGAGATCAGCTACAAGAAGGTTTTGTGAAAACAGACCTCTAAGTGGCGTTGCAGGGGAATAAGTGGCGTAAGAGATAAATATTTTCGTTTTTAAACTATTTGACCTACCTGCTTGAAAATTGGTAGGAATGTTTCTTTCATGGAGTAAATATCCGCTACAAAACGGGTTTGGAGAAAATTGACCCCCAAGGGGTGTTGCGGGGGATTAAGGGCAGATATAAATAATTTATTCTTTTTTTAAACTATTAGACTCACAATCTTGAAATTTGGTTAGCAGATTCCTCTCACAGGATAGAAATACACTGCAAAATGTGTTTTGTGAAAATCGACCCCTAGGTGGTGTTGCGGGGGTTCAAGGGGCGTTATTGATAATTTTTTTGCATTTTTAATTAATTGGACGCACAGTCTTCAAATTTTGCTAAGCAGATTCCTTTCATAGAGTGCAATTCCCCTACAAAATGGGTTTTGTGAAAACAGACCCAGAAGTGGCGTTGCGGGGGCTCAAGTGGCGTTATAGACAATTATCCCCATTTTTAAACTGGTAGACGTACAGTCTTGAAATTTGATAAGCAGATTCCTTTCGTAAAGTAGAGAACCGCTACAAAATGGGTTTCGCGAATATCAACTACTAAGTTTAATTTCGGGAGATTAAGAGGCGTAATCGATAAATATTTCCATTTTTAAACTACTTGATCATCCTGCTTGAAAATTGGTAGGCATGTTCCTTTCATGAAATAGAGTTCCTCTAACAAAGAGTAAAATGAAAATTGACCCCCAAAGATGTTTGCGAGGGGTCAAGAGGAGTTACAGAAAAAAATTCCTCCTTTTAATTGTTAGACCCATATACTTGAATTTTGTTAAGCATGTTTCTTTTGTTGAATATGGATCCACTAGGAATAAATTTTAAGCAAATCAAGTTCTGGGGGGTTGCAGGGGGTTACTGGGACGTATTGACAAAAAAATTACTTTTTTCGAGCTACAAAGACTGTAATAATGAAATTTGGTTTGCATTTTTCTTTTGTTGAATTAAATCCGCTAAGAGCAGTAATTTTGGAAAACGGCTCTCAACGGGATTACGGGGATATTAATAGTAAAACTTTTGCTTTTTTCTGTTAGATTTAGACTTGAAATTTGGCTTGCATGTTCAATTTACGGAGTAGAGATCCACCGCGAAAATTGGTTTGGCGGGAATCCACTTAGTTTTTGAGTTACGAAAGAGCAAACATCATTCTATGCTTCAATTTTAGAGATTTTTCGAAAATACAAATTAGATGAGTTCTGCCCTTTTTTTTTATCAACAGGTGACAGTTAGAGGTATAAGTATATTTTTCAATTCAATCGAATTCTTAATGCTAGGACTTAGATATCAATAATTTATACATATATATAAGCAGTAAAAATTTATAAAACATCCTGAAATACCCAGCTAAGCGGGCGGGTAACAGCTAGTATATATATATACGAGTACATATTATGTACTTGTTAAGTTATAATTTTTTCCTTACCCACACCACACCTACGACATTGGGCAGTATGCGTACACAAGAATTTTTAAGGGGAAGGGGGTCGAGGATTGAACGTCTGTCAGTTTCGTATCATACCCCAATACGCAGCCAACACATTTTTTTTAATTTTGTCGATTGTCAAAAAAACAGCAAAAAATAAATTAGTGAATAATTAATTTCCATTAATAAATAAAAAAATTAGTAATATTAAATGCTTAATTACAGTTTACATACTCTATACATGGGACTATAATAAATCAGGAAAAAATGAAGGGTTATGAGGAAGGGTCCGTACCCGTGGACTCCTCCCCCGCCCTTGTGTGCGCCACTGACTCTGGGTGTGGACCGCAACTCCTTGAAAAAATTAGAAGTAGCCCGCACTCTGGAAAAGTCTGCCCACCCCTGGCCTAAGGCATTGATTTTCAGCCACTGTGTCGCGGCACTTCTGTGTGCCGCTAAATTCTTGAAGTGTGCTACCAAATTTTTAAAGAATTATGACTTTTACTCTGAGAAAAAAAAATTTATAATCCGGAACCAAATCATTCGGTTGTTTTATAGAAATAAACTAAAGGTATTCCTGGTATACTTAATTTGCTCTTTTGTGGATAGATAGAAGTGAATTTCAGATAAATATAAAATTCTTTTAAACTTATTTTATTTTTAGTGGGCCTCCAAATTTTGAAATTGATAAAAGTGTACCATAACAAGAAAAAGGTTGAGAATCACTGGTTCAAGGTATCCGATTGCCCTAAAATTGTGGATTTTGCCAAAAATTGACAATTTTTTTTTCATTTTATTTTATAGGCCATCTTATTAGCTTTATAAAAATACTAAGTTTATCATTTTCCGTTCACTAGAACAAAAACTACAAGTGTTTTAGTAAAAGCAGATGCCATTACTTTAAGCAAAATGTCACACTTTAAAACGCGTTCTACTCGAAATGTGATTTTTTGAAAATAATCAAACGGGGTCAGCGATTGCTAAAAAGTGTTTTGAAAATAATTAACTAAAATTTTTTCTGTAAGTTCTGTATAGTAGTAGAAATGTTTTAACCTTCAGATGTATCAATCACTGTTTTATTACAAAATTTACAGCCCCTTATGTGAATATAATCGCTGTTTTTTAAGCAATTTCATATAGTAACTGAGATAAAGATCTCTAGTTTTTGTAAAAATTAAAATATCTCTTATCCTGAAGGTTATTTTGACAATGAATAACATAGCAACACATCAGAATTGAAAAATTGAAAATTTGTTCTAAACATTTGGTACAAAATGGACCGCGTTTATGAAATTTTTTGTCAATTTTTACCCATTTTTTTCTTATTTAATTATAATAATTTATTATTCTCTTCTTAATTTTAGCATATTTTTCTTTAAATGTGCTACAAAGATCTAAAAAAAAAAATCTACGTATCTCCATTTTTTTAAAAAAAAAGTTGTCGCAACCAGTCGGATACCTTAAGGTAATAAGAATCAAGCAATTGAAAAAATATATACTCGAAGAAGGAAAGTGACTTGTCCAAACATCACGAGGTCTCCACCTACAAACTTGAAATTTGACAAGCTTGTTCCTTTTATTGAGTAGAGTTCCGCTATAGACAGGTTTTTTTTTTGGGAAAATCCGCCTTCAAGAGGGATGCGAAGGGTTAAGGAACGTTATAGATATATATTCCAGATTTTGTATCAGTAGACTTACTGACTTGAAATTTGGCAGGCATGATTTTTAGTTAAATAGAGATTCGCTAAGAACAGGTTTTGGAAAAACTGATCATAAATAAGATTGCGAAAAGACAAGGGATGTTATACATAGGTAAGCATTCACATTTTTGAACTGTTAGACCCACATTATTAAAATCTGATTACACTGTTTCTTTTGTCGGATTGAGATTTGCTAAGGACGGATTTTAAGAAAGTTTATTCCTATTGGGGGGGGGGAGGTTGCGGGAAGTCACTAGGGTGTATAGATAAAGAAAACCTGTTTCAAACTACCAGACTTATAATAATGAAATTGCATGCATGTTTCTTTTCATGGTTAGAGATTCTAAAGGAATGGTTCTTTCGGAAATCGACTCTCATTAGGAGGTGGTTAAGCGACTTATTCAAAAAAACAATTTTTATTATGGAACTATTAGACTTAGACATGGAATTTTTCAAGGATTCTTATTTTGCTGAGTAGAGTTCCGCTAAAAATGGGCTTTGTGGAAATGCACTCTGGGGTAGAGGTTAAGGGCGTATAAACGATAATTCTACTTAAATTTTCGAAATACAAATCCTGGCCTTTACAAATCAAGAAAAATGGAGTTTATAAGATTGTCTCTCAATACAATCGAACGCTTAATATCAATATAATTTAATATCGTTATATATATATAAGGATTGTAATATTATTGTAAAAGACAATAATCTAAGAAATATAATGGATAAAAGTACTAGTTTTAGACTAATGATTTCCAATAATATAAAATTATAAAAAAATCTATTATATAATGATGTTGCTCAATTCATTTTCATAATGCCTTTAGAGGCATTCACAGAACACAGCATATTAATAAACATAACTTTTGTTCAGATAATGATATCTTTTTTAATGGTATTAAAAATCAGATTTAAAAATTGCAAAATAAATTTATTATAGTTTATATAGATAAAGTACCAGGAAGTTTTGCCTTCATATGTAAATACTATTATAGTTTAATGATCAGCAAACATTTACTAATAATACAGCTTTTATTACGTCATCCATTTCTGACCGAGAAATAAATAATCGAATTTTGGCTTTTCATAAACAATTAAAAATACAAATTAATAATAATTTTAAATTCCACATGTATTTCTTACTCCTAAAATTAATAAAGATCCAGTCAAGTTTAGAACAGTTACTAATGGTTTTAATCAGCAAATCAGGTAAAATTCTCCATGAAATATTACAAGATACAATAAGAAATCTTAAATCCACAACCATACTTAAAAATAGTAAGGAAATCATTGAAAAAATTAAAGATAAAAAGATTTCTTCAGTATATAGTTTAGATTTTAAAAATCTTTTTAACTCTATTAATATTGATGATATGATTAAAATACTTGTAAAATTTCATAAGGATAATTTGTTTTAAAATGTCAATTATGATAGATTAGGCTCTCTACTTAGTTTTTTTCTAAAAGAGAACTATGTATATCATAATGGTAATTACTATCAACAGATGAAAGGTTTGCCACAAGATGGCCAGCTAAAAACTGTCTTGCTAATTTATGTTTACATTCTTTCGAAAATAGCTTCATGCCAACTCAGAATATTACATTATTCGATTTATAGATGAAATAGTCATTTTCGGCAATCAAGACAACTTTAAACCTAATTTTTATTCACAATATCTTAATTTAATACAGACAAATAATAACAAATATGAAACAAATTTTCTTGGTATAGAAATTGAATTAAAAGATAATGATATAGTTTCTAATATTTATGACAAATCAGAAGAAGTTAAAGTCAATATTATAAAAGTACCATATTAGGAGAGCAATGTGTATGTTTCTATATTTAAAAATATTGTTATTAATTATATACAACGAATAAATTTCTAGTTTCAAAAAACCAGAAAAAGTAGAAAGCTATAAACTTCTTACTAAATACTGCTTAATTCAAAAATACCCAATTAAATTTTATAAAAAGTTTTTGAATAAAGAAATTCTAAATAGTAAGGATTATAAAATTCCATGGTTTATTATTATAGATTTATAATTTTTCCTAGATAGATATAGTTACTTGCAAATTCTAATTTTAATTAAAATTAATTATTCTCTTAGGGATTTTTTTAATTTTATTTTATTTCTTTTTTTAAATCATGTATAATTTTATTGTGCCTAAGATAACGGTAGTATGTTTAGAATTTTTATTTATTTTTTTTATTTCTATTATTTTCCTATTTTTGCTAAGTGCTATTATTCAGCCATTCCCATGATTTGAATTTGCATTTGGGTCCAGAATCTGGCAATAACTTGTTTATTGCACTCAGATTTAGCACGGGCTCTACATTTTTGAATGCAAATTTTATGTATCTTTTTCTTGTAATGGATTTAGATGTTCTATCCATTACTTTTAAAAGGTATTGCTCAGTATTATGAACAGAAACGGGGAGGTTGTCTGGCCGCAAAACATGTTCAACCCCATATTTTTATATAAATTATTTTATATATAAGCTATCCTAAGTCAGCAATATTTATAATACTGTAGCATCCATATTTTTATATTTAACTATATTATTTTTATTTTTAGCGCGTTTTTCACGTAGTGTAAAAAAAGCGCTATTAGGACGCAAATTTCGTCTTCGTTCCATATTTTGTCGTACCTTTTTCTCCGCCAATAATTAACCGATTGATCTCAGGTTTTCGGCATTTGGTCGCATTTATAACCTAGATGAGCTGAATTATATTTAAATTTAATAATTAAAAAAATTTTAAAAAATATTTTTTTAATTTTTAAATTTTTTTAAAGTATAGTACTATTTTCTATTAGTAAAAAGTTCATTAGTTACATTATTGTAAAATGCAACATGTGAAAAACGCGCTAAAATTACTTGGTCATGCCAATGATTGATATCTTGTTTTCATACATCCTTTCTAAAATCTATTGTCTGGTTAACATGCAATTTCAATTTTTTTCAGTTCTAATTAATGTTTATTCATCTTATTGTTGAGAAATTTTGATTATATATATATATATATAAATGTATGTGTATGTGTGTAATAATTCACGTTAATTTTCTCTTGAGGGCTTTTTAGCTTGTAACGGTTTCTAGCCGTACAGGATTTCGCGTCATTAATCAACTACTCTTTACCCACCTAACGCGATTTAACCTTAACTTTAACAATTCTAAATCACATGTTCAGCGTTTTTAGGTTAGTCTTCATGTACTTTACAGAGTTAAATATCTGTCAACCAATCTGGGAAGCTTTCCACGAAGGTCATAAGATTTTGGGGACTGGTGTTTTGTATATAAATCGAAATTTTATGGGAAACTCCCACCACTTTTTGTCTTTGCCATGCTAGGCTGTTAATTGCTGTGTCGTATATTTGTTGTTGTGTGTTTGTCAATATTTGTACTCATTTCCGTTAGCAAGCCGAGAATTTTTGGATCATTTTTTAAGTGAAAGTGTTTTTAATGGATATTTTATTTACAAAGATGAAGAAGAAAGTCACATAAATCCTTTCAGTCAGTACAGAGTCGGAGTTGTGAAACAGTTCATAAAATTCCCGGTTACTAATTGGGATGCCTGAATGCATATGATCATCATGCAGCGAGTATTGCGTCCAGAGCATGAAACATAAGTCGACGATGCTGTTCCGTATACGCTTTTTTTTCCTTTCTAAACAAAAATTGTGGAGCAGAAAGTGTTTATATCGAAAATTTTGTACAAGATAACAAATGGATGAAAAAAATGTGTTTCACAGATGCACAAATACTTATATATAAGAGACAAAAAGTTACTGGAATGTGTGGTCCCCTATATTCACACAGTTGTACGTCGGAGGAGAAATATCTCTTTTGGAGGTTGGCAGCACTAATAAGGAAAACACACAGCCATCTGGAATTCATTTCTTGTACTATTGGCGTTAGCTATAGATCGTTTCTGACAAAGCGAATTTTTCATTCGTCGGATTTTAAAATGTTGTCTTATAATGGTCTTGCCTGAGCACCTAAAGGTGTGGAAGAGTTGGAAGGAAGACTAGCCGTATTCCAAAAACAATCTAGTTTATTCACAATATTAACCACTACTTAAATTCAGTCGATCAAAGATAAGAGATGCAGCCAATTAATAAATATGAAGAGAATTAACCAGGTATGTGCGAGGTATGAGAAGACTTTAATGCTTAATTCACTTACTTAATTCAATATCCCAGACTTTTCCACTATTTAATCTTATCAATCTTCCAGTGACAGTTCGTCACCTTAAAAAATTCAATTATCAAATGTTAAATATCCACGATTCACATTCAAATTGATTAAACGCTGTTCCGCTAGCAATCTATTCAATCTCCCTCTCTAACCTGAAAGCTTAGAGTCCTAGCCTAATAGTCCTAATTTGCATATTCACGTTTTCTTCTTCGAGGAGGAGTTTTATAAAAAAATTTTTTTAAAGATCAGAAGTTCCCCAAGAGGACTGTTAGTTGAAAGATCGTGGTTAGAACCGTCACAGTTTTTGGGGCAGCGTGCAAACATCTTTTTCTCCAGAAATCACCTTCTGAAACACTCGAGACGCTGAAGTAAGCATATGGCAACGATGCCATGGAAAAAAACGACTGTGTACAAGTGGTATAAGCGTTTTCGTGAAAGTCGCACAAACATCGAAGATGACCTACGACTGGCACTCCTCTTGAACCCCAGATGAAAATGTTGAGCGTGTTCCAAAAATCGTCTGTGTGGACAAACAAATAACCATTGATGCTTTTTCCTCTGAATTTGGTATTTCACATAGCAACATCCACAGCATTCTTCATGATGATTTGAAAATCAACAACATCATGATTTCTTGCACAAGATTCCAAAAAATATTATCACCTTAATAGAAAGAAATGTGATTGAACATATCCAGGGATTCGATTGACATGACTGATGAAGACGACAACTTCTTGAAGAAAATCTTGACAGGTGATGAGGCATAGTGCTTTCTTAATAACCCTCAAACAAAATGCCAGTTAAGATAATGGAAAGGAGAAATTTCACTTGGATAAAAGCCGAGGAAAAATGCGACGAAGTATTTGAAGAATCTCTCAAAAACTGTAGTATTGAAGTATTTAGAACAATTATAAACGCTGGAACAATTATGTGGATGCAGGAGGTTAGTACATTGAAGTGTAATAAGATTAAATTCACATTCTATTTTTTTTAATAATTTGTAATTGTTCTATTCCAGGAACTTTTCGACCCTGCCATGTATGTACAACGGCTTATATTCGAAATTATACGGTACATGGGTGTGTATTTAAATGTATGCATATGTAACTGGCATGCAAAGAGAAGTCTCAGTTGTTTTTAGTACAGTTATAGCATCATAAGTTTTGAGGCTATAAATTCATTACACAAATATGAGTATTTATACATGTTTGAAGCAGACAATCTCTTTTTTTAACTCAGTTCTCACTTTCGGTTGCCAATATTACTGAATAACTTAATAGTAAGGACAACCAAAGTCTATTTTTGCTATCGGAAGCATACAGCAAAAAGGTAGAATAAATTTCTTACTCAGTTCTAATGAAACTAATTTTTTGGCACATTACCGATCACACAAATTAAACTTTTTTTTACTATCACACGAATCTCCTTTGAAACATCGGGAAATTTAAATACTATATTTCAAATTTCAAATTACGTCAACAAATTTAAATTTTCAGCATAATTTCTTCCATTGTGAACGAATTTTTCTCTTTCAGTAACCTAACAATGGTGATTTCCCCTTAAAATGAAAACACTTATTATCTGAGAAAGTTTCGAAAGTTTCAGACTTTGTGAAATGTGAAATAGTAAATAATAGTAATATTAACTTATAATTTGAAAGAAATTGTGGAGGAAAAGACAAGAAATGATACCAATAAGTGTCAGAGGTTGAGCAATATCTTTTAAAACCAATAAGTCTGTTTTACTTTCATTTGTGTTGATATAAGGCTTTAATAATAATATAACTCGTCTGTTTACTATCCATGGTTTCAAGATAGCAGCTCTTAACGTAGAAGCGGTTGCTTGGAGCACAGAGTTACCCCAGGCTCACAAAATCTTTAATTTCGGGAAAATTATTTATTTGTTACCAATGACCTTGTTAGTATCCTCCTATATGCCAGTCTTCAAGGGAACTCTAAAATGTATTTGTCATACATATATCTCCTCTTTTTTGGAAGTGACAAACGATTTTTACAAACTTAATGTACTTAGGAGAACAGAATTCCCCGCGCTCGACCACTTTTCTTCCAAAATATTTTCTATGAACAGGCTGCATTTTCCCCATGTGAACGACTAACGGTTTTGATTGTTGTGCAATACGACTCATTATGGCTTATAAATGCAAATGAATTTAAAATAAGTAATACATAAATATTTTTAGAGTTAATTCCTCCTTAGGTCAACAAAGAAAAATTTTATTTTCGTTGCTTGTTTAACTAAATAATTACAGTTAATACAGGGTGTTTCATAAATGATGGGAGTAACTTTAAGAGGTGATAGTACACATCAAGACGAGTAATAGTAAATAGGAAACCAAGTGTCCCAAACGTCTTCCGAAGGAGAAAGGAGCCATCAAAGTTTAGGGTCCTAAATTTCAAATGATGATAAAAAACGGGAAAATGGATCGATTCATTTGCGGTTTTCACTAAAATCATTCTTTAAATTAGTATTTTCATTAAAAAAAGTTTTAAAGACAAAGTTAAAAAAATGCCGTTAGAGGGCGCTCTAGACTTTGGAGTACAGAACAACTACCTTTTACCAGTATTTTTTTTATTTTGTTAAATGTTTACAAAAGCTTAGATTTTAACTTGAATTTTGAGCGCAAAATTGAAACCATCGGGAGCGGTTAAGTGGCGCAAATGTAACCGCGTTTAGGGAGGAAAAATTGAAATGCTCGTATGTAATGATCAAAATAAAAAACGATAAAGCAAACTTTAAGAGGCGATAGTACAACATAAAAACAATCAACTTCGATTAGAAAATGCATGATTTGAATTCAAACGCAAACGTGCTAGAGCATCTTCAAATTTTATCCATGCAAGCGTTTTAGCTGCAAGATTCTGGAAGAAGAACATGAAATTGTGATATGGGAAGAAGAAGAACGCATATGCAAATTGTTATTAAGATAAAAGCCATTGACCCGAGTGTGCAAGTGTAAATCACGGAACAAACGTAACGAAAGATGTTGCCCTTCACTAATCAAGAAAAGGCTGATATGCACTTCATCTACGGAACTGCAAATGGGAATAGTGCAGAGGCGCGACGATTATACGGAAAAAAGTTTCCCAACAGGCGGTTGCCCAATGATAAAACATTTGTGCGCTTGCACAGACAGTTGTGTGAGACAGGATCCTTTTTTGGTGCACGTTCAAATGCAGGCTGTGCGAAGTCTAACAGAACGTAGCCGTGGAAGAAAAAATACTGGATATGGTGACTGATCATCCAAATACAAGCACGCGAGCAGTGGCTAGTCAAATTGAAGTATCACCCTCCACGACATGGCGAGTACTAAAGGATGAAAGTATGCATCCTTTTCATGTCCAACGAGTCCAGGAACTGACTGAAAGGGATTTTCCTCGTCGAATGGATTTTGCTCGCTGGTATCTGCAGAAGCACACCCTAAATCCCGATTTTGGTGCAACTGTGCTTTTTACAGATGAATGTACATTTACACGTGACGGTACATTTAACACCCACAATTCCCACCAATGGGCAGATGTAAATCCACATGCGTCTTCTACACATGCATATCAGCGACGATTTTCCATAAATGTTTGGGCAGGAATAATTGGTGACCATCTACTTGGACCTTATCTTCTGCCAGAACGCCTGGATGGAAAAAAATATCTTACCTTTCTGCAACAGGTGCTGCCGGAAATGATAACAGATGTTCCCCCTCGTATCCGGCGAGTAATGTGGTTCCAGCAGGATGGAGCACCAGCTCATTTTGCGCCAGAGGTGCGAAATTATCTAAACGCAACCTTTCCAAATCAATGGATTGGGCGAAGTGGTCCTGTCCCTTGGCCAGCGCGATCGCCCGATCTTTCATGCCTGGATTTCTTTTGTGGGGACACTTGAAGAGTCTTATGTATGAGACTCCTATCGAAACTGCAGAAGAACTCGTCGCCAGACTTTCGGCAGCTGCAGGAGAGGTGCGCGATACTCCTGGCGTGTTTCAGAGGGTTCGTGAATCCCTTCTTCGCCGTTGTACCGCATGCATCGCCTCTAATGGTCAGTGTTTCGAACAGATATTGTAATCATTTCTAATTAAACTTTTTTTTATAACGTAAATGTTCTTTGTTTCCTTTTTGTCTCTTAAAACGAAATCTGTTTCAGCGCCCTCTATCACCTTCGGGTTAAAATTACGAGTATGATTTCTTTGATGAATGTTACTTGTTTTGGTGTTGTACTATCGCCTCTTAAAGTTTGCTTTATCGTTTTTTATTTTGATCATTACATACGAGCATTTCAATTTTTCCTCCCTAAACGCGGTTACATTTGCGCCACTTAACCGCTCCCGATGGTTTCAATTTTGCGCTCAAAATTCAAGTTAAAATCTAAGCTTTGTAAACATTTAACAAAATAAAAAAATACTGGTAAAAGTAGTTGTTCGGTACTCCAAAGTCTAGAGCGCCCTCTAACGGCATTTTTTTAACTTTGTCTTTAAAACTTTTTTAATGAAAATACTAATTTAAAGAATGATTTTAGTGAAAACCGCAAATGAATCGATCCATTTTCCCGTTTTTTATCATCATTTGAAATTTAGGACCCTAAACTTTGATGGCGCCTTTCTCCTTCGGAAGACGTTTGGGACACTTGGTTTCCTATTTACTATTACTCGTCTTGATGTGTACTATCACCCTTAAAGTTACTCCCATCATTATGAAACACCTGTATA
>BMAO01019585.1:0-21080 GCA_019973975.1 Trichonephila clavata | reverse complement strand
TTATTGTGCAATTCAATATGAGTCATGTAGCAACATTAATGATCTTAAGACATTGTGATATTGAACCAAGTTATAACTGTGTGCTGTGATTCAAAAAATTAGATGCACGTTGGATTCATTTAGCCTTTTGGTGATCCCCCCAAAAGGCTAAATTGTTAAAAATAATGAAAATAAGAAAATTAGAAGAGCCTTTTGTAGGAGCAGAGGGTAAAAAAAAAATGTTTCATATGCTGCTCGAAAGTGCAAAAAAGTAAATGCTTAAAAATAACAAATTTTTACTTTAAAACCTGTTTTTTCGAAATGTAATATTTTTTATTTATGTACCTTTTTCTCAAAAACTACTTATAATATAATACTCAAATTTTCAGGTAGCATACTTTTAACATGTTTACACATTTTAATGGTGGTAATTAGATATATATAGTAAATGTTTTTAAATAAGGCTTTCTTAACCTAAAGTTTAGAGGAAAAAATTGGACATCTTTTGAAAAATTCATAATTATTTTAATTTTAATCAAAAACACAAAACCCTTCGTTAAAGTTTTATTGATAGTACACATAACCTGCATTAAAAGTTTTATTCATGCAAAGTAAATAGTTTCTGAGAAAATGGTATAAACTTACGTAATTCAACATGGGTTCCTGTGGGCGTGCCCCCCCCCCCTAACTTCAAAATACAATTCAATGGTGTGTGTTTTTCTTTCTCCTTCACCCCACTCCTCCCTAGTTGAATGTATCCTATCACATCCAGTTTAGACACATTTTTTAAGAAATGTCGGTACTTGCGTATTATCGCAACAATTGCCAACTCTATTAATAACGCGCCAAGTTGGCAACCCCTATTTAGCATGCGTTGTATGAGCTAAATTGGCATCCATGTGCTTCGTTTCATATAATGTCGCCAATAGGTTGCATTAATACGTGAGTACCGAAATGTCCTAACGTAATACAATACTGTATATAGTATATGCAATAAGCAATGGATGAGGACATTTTAAGGCGCAGACCGTCTTTGCTCGGGCCCAAGGTCTCGGCATTGGTAGGAGGTGGGGGGAACTTGTCTTGTTTTTGACTTGGCATTAATAAGATTCTGATTCGAACAGTGCCGGTTTATCCGACAAGCTCTTGGGGCGGGCGCCCAGGGGCCCGGGTAAGCTAAACTTAAACAGATTTTCTGGTTATAAATTTTGATCCTCCAGTGCCAAGGAGGATCTAGACGGGATCCTAGGAGGATCTAGGTATCTCTGACGCCTAGGGCCCGAAATGAGCTTAAATCGGCACTGGATTCGAATAATTTTAAACGTCAAATGTTACACATGGACATATTCTCTGAACATCTGAGAATTTTTAACTATATACCAATTGACAACAGTGGCAAGGTTGCATTATTATGTTATGCAGTGGCGTAACTTACAACCCCGCACCCGAAGGGGCCCAAAGCCCAACTGACGCCAAGTACGTATTTAACCAATTTATTAAATATTAAAGACGAAATCTGACTTTGCAGGGGAGTGGCCTAATATTCTCCGTTACGCCACTGATGTTATGTCTCTCATCCGTGTCTAGATCTATGCCACCACTATATTCCACTCATTAGTCCGTGGCGCACGGTATTTGCTTAGGTCAATGAGATCGCGAGTGACGTACATTTATTTCTTTCGGGCTTCCGTTTGTACGAGTATTTGACAACGTATACTAATATGCTATTTGTTTAAAAAGTGGCAGGTGTGACCTATTTTTCTAAAAAATCTTAAGACATCTCTGGTTGAACTTTTAGTCAATGAGTGTATTAAATTTTGTAATATATTTCATGTCTTCCTCACTATTTACTAAAAGTTTTGCAATCGTTTACTTAAATCTCATAATTAAAAAAAAATACTAACATACTATAGAGTGTTTGTAACACACTGCACGATTTATCAAGGAACTGGATATTTGTCAGGAAAAATAAAAAGCAAAAACTACTCACTTAAATTTTTCAAATAGTGGAATTTAGAAATTCGAAATCAAAGAAAATGCCACCATTCATTGAAAATTTCAATAATAATCAATTTTAAAAATGTTCCGGTTTCTTTTGAGATTTTATTTTAAAATTTATGACGCAATGAAAAAAACATTGAGTAAGCAAAAAGATATGAACAAATAGGATACGAAGACTTCCAAGAAAATGAATAAAAAAATGCTAGTATTAAAACCAATTAAATGTTACAGTTAAATTTATTATTATTAATATTAAAATTATTAATGTTTTATTTTTCCACAGACGCAGTTGCAATGTTCGAGGAGAGGAATGTTTAAAAGACATCGAGTGTTGCTCCACAGAATGCGTTTGTTCAACGAATGTGTGCAAATGTGGAACTCGGCCCAAAGTGAAGACGCCGAAATCGAAACCTCAAAGCTTAGCCCAGCGTTTGATCTGTCGTTACCGATAAATATTTACTTGTTCCTTGTATTTAGATTGTATTTCGTGTGTATGTATAATATGTGTGTTACGCAGATGTTTTTATTTTTATTGCAAAAGGAAGAAATTATATTGAAAATAAAGATTTATTTTTAATTTCTTATGATTATTTATTTCAATATTTTACTGCCGACTGAAGCAATATAAACTAGAAAATAAAGTTTTGGTTATTTGCATGCGTATTAAGTTTTCTTGCTTTATCGAATAATGCCAGAAAATCCATTCACTCCAGTATTTTGAGAAATGTATGTATTTGAATAAAGATTATTCATTTACATTATTTTTAACTTTAAACTTTTAATAATAAAATATAGATCATGCAAATCTTTACATCTCAACAATCAGGTTTTCGCTTCATCTTTATATATACAGTCGACTCTCGATAATTCGAAGTTGGGAGGACCAATGAAAAACTTTGAATTATCAATAGTTCGAATTATCAAGCAGGAAAAATCTCCAAAAAAATACACGAAGATAAATTTTTTCTAACACTTTTAAATTTGAAATTATGTAATAAAACAACAATTGTACAAAGTCCTCTATAAAAGAATTTATTTATATATTGAAAACAATTATTAAAAGAATATATACTGTACATAATTAATCTTTTTTGACGAAAACATCTGTTTAATTTGTAATCGCGCGGTTTCCCAACACCATTGGTTCTTCAAAGCAGGGTCTAATCCTGCTCATGCCCTTTTTAGTATCACATGCCATAAGTCACACAGATGAGTCATAAATCATCATGTCACTCCGACGCAAAATACACAAACTTGTGCATCTCTTCTTCATAATAGTGGACCATCCTTTCTGAACACATGTGTAGCAAGGCCACGTGTTAAATGAAAGATATAGACGGCTGACAACAGGTGTGGTTGGTTTATTGCCCACTTGAAGAAGGAAAGCAATAAAAGTGTCTTTTTGCTTGATGAACCGAGAAACACAAAGAAAGGACAGAAGACAGATGATCATCAAAAGGGCTACGTTACAGGGGGAGACACGCTGAGAAAATACAACACAAAACATGTAAACTCAAACCTGTTTGCTACAGGATTCTACATGATAGTGAGTGTTCGAATTGTGTCGTGAGCTATATAAGATAACTTCGAATTATCGCGTGTTGTAGTCTGGCCTGCCGCAGAATTCACTTCGAAATATTGAGGGTACCAAAATGTATTGTTTAGTTCGAAATATGAAGAGTTTTTCTAGGTGCTGAGCATATACTTCGAATTAACGAGAGGTTCGTATTATCGAAGGTTTGAATTAGCGAGAGTCGACTGTATATATTTATAACATCTGCAAGCCAAACTATTCGACTCACCGATATATACGCTTTTTTAGATAGAATAAACAAAACATTTTTCCGTATCCAATGTATCTGTTATTATGCATATTAAATGCATGGTTATTAGCAAAGTAAAATAGTAATATTTTTTTTTAAATATATTAAATAACCCAGTTTGACTCCTTCGCATTCTACCGTTAAAATATATTTGCTTTCTTATTATATTAATTTTCAATTATACAGATTTAAAAATTAAATTACAAACAATGATTTATACTTTTTTAAATGTTGTAACATTCTATATATTTATATGTTACATTCTTATGCGATAAAAAATTAAACTTAATCTGGTAGCTAACATACCCTGGTATCAAATATTCGGCTATCAAATTTCGGTCGTATGCGGGGGTGTACGTTACACCACTGCACAAAAGTGAGGTTTGAAATTCAAATTCCTCCTCCCATAATTTTTTTTTTTTTTTTTTTTTTAGGTTTTAGTGCTTTGGTCTGCATTTTTTTTTTTTTTTTTTTTTTATGTTACTCCTCCCATAAAAGAAGAGCAAATAAGTAATGCAGGAATAACAAATAGGTAAAACATTTACCGTTAGATGGCACCACGTGCTTTCTCCATATCAAATTGCTAATTTGGGATGGAAGAAGTAAAATTATTAACAGGCTTTTTTTTTATTTAAAGTGTTTCTTCTTGACCTGTTTCAACTTTATATTTAAAAAAAAAAATTGGCAGTTACAGAGACTGCCGATAGAAGTGAAAACTTAGAACTTTTAGTATTAAAATTTGAAATTTCATTAAGTTTGAATTAAAATTATCAACATCAATCTGGTTTTCAACATCTATTGACACTTCGAGCAACAATTATATGCATGTTTATATGGTTTTTTTTATTATTTAAATATATTACGGGCTATACAAGATCATGACAAAATTTAAATACAATTCAATTGAAATAATTAATATACAATCATATTTTTTATGGATAATATTTGTATTTACTTAAATTTCAATATGTACTTGATTTTTAACTTTATTTTAATTGTTTGCATCATTACCATCCTTAATTTCAACAATATGCTTAGACTTTTTGTATTTTCAATTATTTCATTTTGTTCTAAAAAAGATACAATAGGCTTATGGTAACTAAAGTTAGAAAGGAAAATGTTTGATTCAAATTTATCAAAGTATCGCGTAAAAACTGCATCGATCGTCGTTTTATATTTTGTAGTACTGAGTTTTCGATCATCGGACATATTTAAATTAAGTGTTTCAATTAGAAATTCAATTAGTGGTAGATTTTTATCATCTGCAAAGTTAATATTGAAGTCTCCACTTAAAATCATCGGTACATTATCATATATTTTTTGCCAAATCTTTTTTCGAGTATTTCAGAACCTTCCTTTGTATAAATCATCAAATTTTCGAATAAAAATTATTGTATCTGTCTCATAGATTTTCCAGGCGAAATATAAACGGCAACCATTAATATGTATTGAACATTCTCGGAATCGCGACGAGCAACGCATATTTCGCCTATATCAGAAACATTCACGCCAATGCTTCTAGTGAATTTAGTATGTATGTCCATATGTGAAGTAATGAAGTGTGACGTATCTTGAGTATTGTGATAAATAGCTACGCCTGCTGCTGGGAACTTCGGGTCTTTTATTACAACAAAGTTGAAATTCGGAATATCAAGTGGTTCTTCGTTTTTCATGCGAATTTCCGACAAAAGCAGAACATTTGACCTTCTTACGATAGCATCATTTTTTAGGTCAGTTGCATGCGCATGCAAACTTTGACAGTTGAATGAAAATATCGATAATCCTTTCTTGTTGGAGAGGAATTCTAGAAAAGTTTTGGTGACCGCTTGTAGTATATTGTTTTGTAACCTTTTCAATTCTAACGTTAGATCTTCTCGATGACTTGTTGATCTTTTATGATGTTTATTTGCATTAATAACCATATTTTAAACTTCAACATATTAATCTTGAATTGTTATGAGATTTTATAAAATTTTTAATTTCAAAATCAACGATAAAAAAATGATTGAATAACTACAAATCTGTTTTACCACATTAGTAAGAAAACGTCTAAGCCACTGTGAAATACTAATCCGGATTGCGTGATGCATTGCAGAGGTTAAATATTGGAAAATAAATAATGCAAAATTTTCAAACGCCAGAATAAATACGAAGATTTAAAATAATTTTAAATAATATAAAAGTTTCAAACTCTAAAATAAATACGAGTTTTTGAAATAATTTTCTTTTTTTATTTTTTTATCTTAAAAATATTAGTATATTTATTTAGTACTCATTATTGTACCGCACAATGATTCTTCAATTAAACGATTCAAATAATAATCAAACAAAAACACTATTTCAACATGCACAATATATACACATTGAACTTTTCACCAAATCCATTCAATTTCACTTATAAGATACACACAGCACTAAACGTCAGCTGTATAGCTTCAGATACACTGCTATATATACTGTTCGGTGACGCGAACGCAGGAGATTTCACCCATCCAAAAAGTTTCTAAGGCGAACAGCACACTGCGCATGTACCAGTCAGAGCATGTCGGTGACGCTAACCCAGAAGATTTTCCCCTACCAAAAAGTGCCCAACGCGCCGTTAAAGATGTTTTCACTTCAAAAATGTTGGGGCGTTATTGCTTGTTGAATATATCTAAATTTTTTTGAAAGACGCAGTTTAATTGACACCATATAAATATTTGAATGTAAATTATTGTAGAGACACTTTTCGATATGTAAAAGATTTCTGATTTTCTTCTCCAATCTTTAATAAATAAGAAGATTTAAAATAATTTTAAATAATATAAAATTTTCAAACTCTAAAATAAATACGAGTATTTAAAATAATTTTCTACTATTTGTTTTTTACCTTAAAAATATTAGTATATTTATTTCGTACTCACTATTGTACTGCACAATGATTATTCAGTTAAACGATTCAAATAATAATCAAACAAAAACACTATTTAAGCCATGCACAGTATATACACATTGAACTTTTCGCTAAATCCACTCAATATCACTTATAAGATATACACAGCTGTATAGCTACAGGCGAACAGCACACTGTGCGTGCGCGAGTCATGAGCATGTCGGTGACGCAAACCCATAAGATTTTCCTCTACCAGAAAATGCTCAACGCGGCTAAAGAAGTTATCACTTCAAAAAACCGACAATGCTTTAACCTATTTATTTTATTCGTTCTTCTGAAAATCATACATTCATATTGACACAGACAAGAACTTTGAATGTGAATATTTAATTTCTTATAAAAACAGGCGCAGTATGTATGTACAAATAGGATTACATTTGATAAGATTTATTAAAGCGACAATTTTTAACAGTTTTAATCTTCAACTAGCTTTTACCCGCGGCTCCGCTCACGTTGATGTCTTTAAATAACGGTCAAAGTCGCAATTATTATCATTAGAAAGTAAATAATATAATACGGTACAACATCCATAACCGATTTTCAATTGCGACTCTGCATAATGTTCCGAATCTACGTCATTATGAAGATACACTCTCATATTCGTTTTCAGACTGAATTTTTCAACTTTTGCCCATAAGTTTGATGATTTATAGAGACTCTGATTTCATCTTCCTCCTATGATATCTGTACTATCTCGTAAATCCTGAAGAGTCTGATTTAGCGCTTCTATAGCTTTCTTGTGAGACATCGTCCTTTCATCCCACACTAAAAGTTTACATTGTCGAAGCATCCTCCCTTTTTGAGCCACTTTTGCTGAAATTGTATATGGGTGAATCTTCATGCACAATATTCAACGGTAATTTTAAAAACGGAATGCACAGTACGACCGCCGGTCAGTAGGGTCGCGGCTATAGCGGAAGAAGCGACAGCAACTGCTATCCTATGTTTTTTTCTTACGGGCATTAATAAAAGGTTTAGCAAAAGTGTTTTTCCGGTTCCTCCAGGGGCGTAGAAAAAAAAGAGTGCACCACTGCCGGATTCTATTTTGCGTAACACTTGATGGAAAACGTGACTTTGTTCTGGAGTTAATTGAGGGATAAATTCTGTTATTTGATGTTGCAATGCTATAAAATCGTAGTTTAATTCTCAAGCAATTTCATTATCGAAGCCATTTCCGTTGACACGTCTAGGACTAATCATTGCAAAATCATGTAGCTTCTTTCCATCCATTCTGAAAATCTTTATTGCGTTTCGTTGTAGATGTGTTCATTGAAAGGCATATTTACTTGTAATTGCTGCAATCGTCGCAAAATATCCTCCGCCATGTAGTCTTTGTACTTATTCCAAAAGGTTTGAGGATTAGAAAGACCGAAGATGAAATAAGTATTGCGTAAAGCTCCCTAATTTTATTCGGCGAGTGACATTGTATGGCTTCCCCCATAGTAATATCTAGTATATCTTCAAAGTAATACCTCCATGTAAAATATCTAAGTTCAGTATAAGTGAAAAATTTTGTGCAAAATATGAATATTGTATAATTAGGTTAAAAAATTTTCAAAGTAATAAATATCCGATAAATCAAAACTTTTTATGTGAAGCTGTCAATTAATATTACCATAGAATTTTCAATATCACGCGCACATTTCGCTAAAACTTAATTTAGTTTCCCTCTTTAAAAAGTGGAAGAAAATTTGCATTAAAATATCTGGGATTGTTGGAATGGAGAACTTCTTAGCCAACTTGGCGATATTTCTCAAAGTTTGAGTTTGACATTTAACAAACGTAACATAATAAACGTAAGACGCTTAATAAGAAACCATTTTAAAAAAATTGCTTTTTGTAAAGATGTTAAATTACACTATGTTTCAGTTATTTGTTACAAATGTCAGAAAATTTTTATTAAAATTTCCATTATTGACCAAATGCATAATTTTATGCCAACTTGGCGGAGAGTAAGCAACGTCCCATGGTTTTACCCTCGTAGTTCCCGTTCCCGTAGGAATATGGATATAAAATATAGCCTATGTTACTCGCTGATAATGTAGCTTTCCATTGGTGAAAGAATTTTTAAAATCGTACTAGCCATTTCCGAGATTAGCCGGAACAAACAGACAGACAGACAAAAATTTTAAAAATTGATTTTTTGATATAAGTACCTTGTATACCTTTAAATGCATTTAGTAAAAACATGCTAATTTGAAACTACAAACAGACACTTCAATTTTATCTATTTGTAAATTGCATCCTTTCTATGTATACATTTTATTTGTGGCATGTAATAAATATTTGAACGATCTTCTTAATAAAATTTGATTTCAACTAAGAAAGTTTTAAATTGTGTGATCTAATACCCACAGAAAAAGAAAATTATATTTAAAATAGGTAAAATATCCCCTTCCAAGCTCGTTTTATTTCGGGATTGTGGATTTAAAAAAATGTCAATTATTTTATGCTGACTAAGAAAAGTAAGCAAACGCATTCGAAACTATAAAAAACATAATTCAGGAAAAATCGACTGTGCAATGTAAATTTTTACAGTACCCGAGCTACATTCAGAGGCGGATTAAGGCAGTTGGAAGGCCCTGGTGGTAAAACCTTTTGAGGTCCATAGGCTCAAGAGTCAAAAAACTAAAATAGTGAAAAGATTCACTGAACTTAAAGTTTCAAAATAAAATGTATTACTAATATTAAAACACAATGGCTCAAGAAAAATCTTGACTAATTTTGAAAAAAATTAAAAAACTTACTTAAAGATTACAATTTTACTATGCAACTTTACTTCTTGATTTCTCTTTGGCAGATTCATCAATTATTTTTGCCGTCTCTTAAACACTTTTTAAGGCGCCTTAAAACTGAAAAAGATCTCTCACCTGATGCATTCGATATTGGAAAAATATTTTCAAAAGTACCTCTACATTAAGAAAAGTATCTCTGTATTAGGATTTCTCATGAACTCGATTAATTTCTAGTAGGAATTTATTGTATTTTTTAAAAATAGTACAAATTAATCCAATGCATATCGTCAAAATTATAAGATTCTATATCATTTTTATAAGTTTCCTTTAGTTTTTGTGTTGCTTTCTTCTTACTTTCAGACAATAAAGTGTTCTATAACACAGCTTCATAAATCACAGCGCTTCGATATAGTTCTGCTCTTGCTCTTTCGCGTATGACGTTATATGAATTGCCTATGAAATTTTCCCTTCTTCCAAAAATTCAACCGACTTCTTTACATTCACCGAAAACAATTTTTGAAGTTATACTTCTTATGGGACGTTAGAGAAAAAGAATGAGAGTAAATTTTTTCGATGCGCGCGCACACCATCACGGATGTGACGACACGACACCGATGCGCACGCACACTCTTGTCTAATAACTTTGGAAGTTACTATACTTGGCTATATGGGTGTCGATCGAATTGGCGTGCCCTCTCCCCCTCACACGTATTTGATATCTATGTGCTTGTGGTTGGGATGGGGAGGGCTTACACACTAAAATATCAGTCCTCCATGTTCTTCCTATTCGGTAGAAAATTTTCTAATATGTCACTTTTTCAGTGCTAGGGGATTGATATTTGGGGGATCGGTAATAACCAATGTTATAAACCATATTTGTTGGGAGGCATCCCCCGGTGCGTTCACCCCCCCCCTTTACAGCTTTTTGGCCAATATCTCGGCACCCGAGCCTAACAGTCAGTTCAGACCTGGCTCAATCGATCTCTCTCTGTCTGCTCTTCCAGTTATTATAATTTCATGCTCATAGGGCTATTTTTTCCACACTTTTTAATTGTTTTAAATTTTTAAATTTGCTTTAATTCACAATATCTTGGCTCCTGTTTGAGTCTCGGACTTCAGATTTGAACCAGCTGTTCCACTCGTCGAGACCCATCCAGTCATCTACTTCATTCCCATTGTGTAGGTATGGGGAGGGCTTAAGCACTAAAATATCATGCTCCCATTTTAATCCTATAGGGACTGGAAAAAATTTCACCCCCCCCCTAAGGAATTGAGCTTGGGACACTTGATTTTTGAAGGTCCGCCATATTTTCGTATTAGTGCGAGCTTTACGTGAAATTGACCCTCTCCGGTGCTCCCGTCCTTACAGGGGTTCCCCAGTAATAACTTGAATCCTATGCTACCTTGGTAGACTGCACCGGCTGGATTCGATTGTTCTCCCTATGAGCATCCTAGATATATTTTTTAGTACAATAGCCCCATTTCTTCACCCATATTTAACATTTTAAAATTATTTAAAAAATTTAAAAAATTTTTAAATCCCGCATGTTTTTGAGGATTTTTGAGCTTTGTTAATGAAGCTCGGACCATAGGTTCTCCTCGTTAAGCTCTTTCATCTGTTATAATTCTTCAATAGATAGTGGGCCTTGGGGGGTGTTATCACTAAAATTAGAATCCCCATGTTCTTCCTATGGGGTTCGATCCTTTGATGACGTCACGATTTTTCAGAGATAAAAGGATGAAACTGTGGGGTCACCTACTACTTTGTGTATCGTTGGGATGTTCGTGACCATTTAAGTAACAGTTGCTTCCCCCCCCCCAGGGGGAGTTAGTTTCGTTTCCCTTTTCAAAGCTAGCGCTGCCCCATTCACGACTACGACTCCGGACTAGTTCGAATGGATTCCTCTTGTGTTTCGCCGCAACCACTACGAGTTTCGAGTTGGTAGGGGCCCTGCTTCTATTTTATATTTAATATTTTAAATTTTTTTAATTATTTTAAACTGGCCATAACTCGGGGGGCTCTGCAGGCAGATGTCTTAATTTTCTCGGGAATGATTTTTCCCTCCAAGACATTCAATATGAGGTCTCAGGAGTCACATTCGGTTCACCTCATCTCCAGATACAGTCTGCCGAAAAACCCCATGTTATTGGTCCTATTGTCTCTGTGCGGGGGTGTTTAAATTTATTTAAATTATGATTATCTGGGGTTTGGCTAGTACGATTGACTTAATGTTGGTATCGTTCAACTTTTCTCGTGACCGCCTTTCGTCCTTGGCCCAGCTTGCCCTGCTCAAGAATTTTAGAAAGATTTTTATTTTTATAAAAAATACAATACTTTTTACAATCTATAAAATACCTATAACAAGTTGATTAAATTTAAATATTGTTTCAGGATATATTTTTCTAATAATGGAATGGGCTGCACAAAATGTCATTAATTGATACCAAAGAAGTATAACTTCTTACGTGCGTACATAAGTACACACACATATTTTTTCTTTTGCTAGCTGCTAGCTTGTCCAGTTTCCTCTTCAAATGAGAGTCCTGATAACTTAGTTGCTCCTTGTTCCATTTTTCCAAATTCTTTTTTGAAATTTTGAATAAAATTTTCAAGATTTTTTTTTCTTTCTTGAGTAGATACTTTTAATAATTTACACTCAACTTAGTGTAATGATTTGCTAGTAGCATTTATTCTCTGCTGTATGATATCTCCAATCATGGTCATTAGGGAAGTTGCCTCCAATATTTTGTGGTCTTTTTCCCTCATTCGTATCACGTATTTCAGTCAGGGCTGCTTTTACTAATCTCTATCTTGCTATTAAGACATAAATTCAACAACATTTTGAAATAGTTTGCTTTGAACTAGATATATCGTTTATCACATTTCATTTTGTTACATTTATCTTCATTAGTAAAATACATGTTAGAAATAAAAATTCCATTACCAAAAAAGATAACTTTGATTCAAATTTAGCGTTAGGCGCGTAAGTATGGCATTATTTGCGTCACTATAAGGATACGAATTAAGTGTACTTTAAATACGCGCTGCGAAGCTCATGGGCATTATCTATTTTTGAGATTTTACGTAGTGAATTACGTTAACTAAAAATGCATGTACGATGAAGAGGTCGTATAATAGGGATAAGAAAAGATGGATTTCCTTTTGGCAATATTGCTGAAAGACTTATTAGGAATGCATCCACTGTGCATGACTTTTGACAACATTGATCCCGGGAAGGCACTATCTCAAGAAAACCGGCGTTAAACCATACACATGTCACCACTAACAGAGAAGACCTCGAAATTCACCACATGGCTGGGGAATATTGTAATGCATGTACAGCAGAAATTATAGATTTTTTCGGCATCAAAGTGACACAGTGAACTGAAACAAATGAACCGCTTAAGAAATAATTCTTAGCTAAATGTTCAGTTGCGTTCATATTACTTATAAAACACTGAAATCTGCTACTTCATTGATGTCCCGCTAGACATCATAAGTGAGCTAAGTGGTGAGGTGTTGTATTCTCCAATCAAAGCTATTTATATTTTGGTGCCAGAGATGTAACGGAGAATATTAGAGTTCCTCCTACAAAGTCTAGTTTTTGGCCCATAGCCGTACTTTGCGTCAGTTACACTATGAACCCCCTAAAATCCTACCCCTTCGCGATGCGGGAGTGTAAGTTACGTTTCTATGGTGATGGTTGTTTATTGATTAGAAGAAGGTCAATTCAGTGCCTGCAAGCAACCTTCCTGCACCTAGACACATAGGACCTGCACTTGGAGTTACGGTTTGGCGTGAACAATCTTCTTTGATTGCAGCAGCATTCTTGAAGTGAATCCTCACACCTTGATTGCAAACTTGTACGTCAGTCTGATAATTCAAACTGTTGCACTGTCTTTTATAAACATCATTCAAGGGGGGGGGGTGTTTTCCAACAGAATAACGTACTCCCTCATACCCTATTGTACCCCCATCCGGTACTTTTACGACACATTGTATGCACGTTTGCATCCTTGCATTTAAAATTTTGGTGGTTACAATTTTTAAAATGTACCACTATTTCACAATTAAAATGACATTTCTTGCGCTTACATTAACCTATGAGTTTTGACACTTTTATCGATTAAATATGTTACCTAGACCAAATGTGATGTCAAAGTTTTATTAGTCTACAATAATTTTTTCTTGGTGTTGGAAGTTTTTTCCATCAGTGTCAGATGTATCCGAGAGTAACTAAGCACGAGTGTGAATTAAAAACGAGCTTGTTTGATTTGAATAGTATTCGCTGGTTCGAAATAAAACGAGTTTCATGGAAAAAAAAACGCATTTGAAAAATTTGAACAGATTTCAACAATACAAATATACAGAAGAAATAGGGTTAGGGATGCTACACGATTCCGTGGAAACAATTAAGATTGCAATATCGGTTTAACACTTCCATCGCGGGAACGGCGGGCCTTTGTCCCACCCTCTGCTCTAAGAGTCTAAGGCGCTCTCTACAGCTCTAAAATTGAAATAGAACAAAAATTCCATTAAAACTTGTTTATTTTACTTTGAAAGTAAAATCAATTGCACTCAATAACAGTTCTCACTATAATGATTTATTTGCAAATCCGGGAAGACAAGTTATATCGCCCATGCAATAAAAGTGGGATCTTGTTATTGCATGTTGAATTTATAACTGTAATCTATCAAGCTTAAGGCCTCTACTGGGGCTGGGGCCCCAGTAAGAGAAAATTATATTTATGACTTTTTCAGTTGCTTTACAGATAACCTTTCTGTAAATTAAAGTTCTATATAAAAGTTTTCAATAATTAAGATTTTTATTTAGAATTAAAGTCATATGTTAAATATTACGAAATTCCTTATTGTCTGATTTTGTGAGAGAATGAAGATGATGATAGGGAAAAGGGATCCTGGCATCCCCCCCCACACACAGTTGGGCGTGGAAAAGATAATGAAACCTTAAGAGCGAAGGAATTTAAGACCTTAAGAACGAAGGAATGTACACTTAGGCGGCTTACAAAACATCCGTTATTGCAATGGTCACGTTATCTCTTGCCATTGGATGAACAGCAAGGGCACGCTTCAGCACTGAATCCATACACGCACGTTCAATGACCCGAAAGTTCGATAGTGGCTTGTTTGTATAGAATTCGTTAGGAGTATCTGTATTTCCAATAATTCCAGAAATTGTAAAACACGCAGCCTCTAAAGAGACAAGTCCTAAAAGAACTTAAATCACTTGAAGAGTCATAGTAATTAGGTTGGGAGATGAAATAAATAAGCATTTTATTTCAAAGTTTGTTACGAAATTTTTATTTTCATATTTAAGATGAGAATTTAATTCGTTGTTATCTTCAGACAGACACGAAAAATAAGCTAGCATTGAAATTAAAATTGTTAAGGAACTACAACGAGTAAGCGTTTATACTCGAACTTATTGGGACAACATTATAAGAAAAATGTAATAAGAAATAGAGTAAATGATTCAAAAGAGAGAGAATGATGCAAAATGCCAAAAAGAGGAGAAAACAAATTGAAAAATGCAGCTGAATGGCTGAAAATAGTATTTAATGCTAAAAGAAGTGAACTGAATTAAGTTACAGCACGATTTTATGTTTACTTTTTTGAGCAGAGTTTCGATATTGTGAGTAATAATCTATAATTTTTTTTAATCTCTCGTGATAAACAATCATAATTTTTTTGATAAGTTGTCATCAGAAGGTATTTTTGCATCACAAAAACTCTTTATTTTTTTCCTTTTCTATTATTTTTCAAAAATCAAAATCTTGGTTTCCTTTGGAATTGTAATTTTACTGATCCACTCAAATATATCTAAATAATTTTAAGGGAAAAGGTTCTGTCTTTTTTATTGTTCTTCAGACATTTTTTTCTAGTGTAAATATGTTGATTTTTTGTGTAAACTCGGTGTGTAACATTTCTTTTATTTATTTTTCTTAGCTTGTCGGAAATGGGGGTTCGTACTTACAATGAAGAACTCCATTATTTGGAGAAATTTCTCCAGTTTGTTGGAAAATCAAAAAGGTTTCGTGTCAATATGAAAGTAAGTTGATGCATTATGTTTTTATTAATTCATTTGGTTTTTACATTTTGGTCAATCGCCTTTTCTTTTGATATTGTTTCTTTGTTCTTAACTTTCGGTTCGAGATATAAACTTTCTTTATTTGTTGATATTTAATTTGTCTATCATTTCATTAATAGATCATTGCATATTAAACTAAACTGGGGAAACAATTTACCTTTTTCTGTTAGTGTGTTATAGTGTCATGCATGTGCTAATATGATGCAACCTAAAATATTGTTGCGAAACTTGTTCAATTGTAGCTGTATATTGTAATGTTATCGCCCATCTTGGCGAACATAAACAACAACTTGGCACGTGCTCCGTGATAACAAACTAGCACCAAATATTCGTAAATTGAAAACATCAACCAATTATTTTAAAAATTAATATTTGTTGCTTTTGCGTACATCCAACTAATTTGTCTTCTGGAAAAAGTAAAACAATACATAAAATATTTATATTTGAGGTGGATTTTTTGTGGTTTTGTTTTCTGTTTTTTAGTTCAGTTGATGGTAAATTCCTATTATAGCCCACCCTTGGCGAAATTTTTTTTTAAAGTCGCGCCAAAGTGGCGCCAAGCACGTTTTTCAAAGTCGAGTTCAGGGCAACTGGGAAAAACATGGCATCTGTCCGAAGGAGCAAAAATGGAAACATTAGAGCTTTAAGAAAATATACGAGCTTCTGAAAATAATAGGTACTTTTTTTAACTTTTCGAGAACAATTCCATGAAAAATCAACTTTTTCAAAAGTAGGAAACGGAAAACATTCCGGAAAAAAAAAGGAATCGAAAGAGAAATTTTACAGACGTTAATAAAGCAAATTCAGCAAAATCTCGGCTTCTAAAAATCGGAAATGAAGAGCATTCTAATAAGTAAAAATTGAGATCTAAAGATCAAAATCGAAAAAATTCTTTTTTTAAATTTTGAAAAGTACGAATTTAAGAACATTCCGAAAAGAAGGAATCGAAGTTCCATTGAGGAAAACAATTTTTTAGCCGTTCAGAACAAATTTAATGAAAGATTCAGCTTCTAAAAGCAGGAGAAAAAAAATAAAGGACAAAAAAAAAAACCGGATATCGAACGACAAAAATCGAAATTTCTTTTTTAACTGCTGAAAAGTAGAAAATTAAGAGTTTAAAAAAATAAATAGAACAAATTAATGAAAGATTTAGCTTCTAAAAGCAGAAAATTAAGGGCATCCTAAAAAAAAAGACGGATATCCGAACGACAATAACGGAAATTTCTTTTCAACTGTTGAAAAATAGAAATTAAGAACATTCTAAAAAGAATAAATCAATATTCGAATGAGAAAAATTATTAACTTTTAAAACTTTATGAACAAAATACTGAATCATTTAGCTTCTTAAAAAAGACAAACACATTCTATAAAATTACTTGAACGGGCTTTTGCCAAACCACGTACCTTTCCTTACATCATGTGGATTTTTTTCCTCCTTTCGAACGGCATCTTCATAATTTTAACTATTTTTTCCGAAAGCTCCATCCAATAATTAACCACCTTTTTACAAAAAAATTGAAAAAATACATAAATAAACCTTGCTTTCGTCTAGAAAACAATAACCGGTGTAATCACACGGACGAACGGAATAACAGCAAAGCATCAAATAGTAACGGTCCTTACTACCCGTGCATAGTTAGTAGGGTGCCGAAACCAACATAATTAACCGAAATTACTAGTTGAAGACACCTAACGGTCACTAAAAAATGGTCTTTTAATTTTGAAGAATTAAAAAAAGAAGGGTTGCAAGCTTGGTGAACTTATCTCTCAACTTGGGCGACAAAAAAAAACTCAACTTGGCGACAAAAAAAAGCACAAAATCCAGGGGTGGGCTATAATAGGACGCAACCAAAAATTGATAGCATAAAATTGATGACATATTTTGAATTGGCAACATATTTTGTTTTGATGAAATTAGTTATCAGCATATGGAAGTACCTTATTTTCAAAAATAAATATTAAATGTTTTTTTTTTTATATTGTAGGTTTACTGAGGTTATTTTTAAACATTCTTTTTCTTTTGAACTGTTATTAAATTAATAAAACAATTTTTTCTTTTCTGCTAAAACAATAAAAAAATATGTAAAATTACTCTGTTGTCAAAAATTTAAGTCATAAATACATTTTTCAAAAATTGTCATCAGTGAAGATAAGTTTGTAATTTATATATTTTGAAGAGTGGGCAACACAATTTTAGCCTTCATTCTTTAGAAGAAATGGTGGTTTGCATTAGTTTTGCTGCACAATGTTGAACTTTCCCTCTTGGAGTTTTGTCTGCATTGTTGCAAATATTGCATCAAAATTCACATGTTTGACTGTTTGCAAATTGTCAATGAGTTATAATCATTTTTCATGATTCAATGAGATGAAGAGTAATTAGCAGACTTGAAGTTTGACAGTCTCAAACAGAGGTTACAAAAAGCATCTAAAATGTGGTGCAAGGAAATAAAAATCAGTTGCAAGTTGTAGAATGAATTTCAAACATGTGGTTCTATCATCAGGAAACCTGACCAAGGGTGACACCATCTGCATAGGATTGCTACTGGGCATTAAGTGCATGACAACATAAGCAGAAAATAACTACAAAGCTTTCTGTGCCCTTACTGATGTGCTTGAAGAAAGAGTTCTTCCATTACGCAGACATTAAGCAGACAGGTATTTTACACGTGGTGTCTAATTGTGTATATCCAAAGGAGCACATCTGTCAGAAAACTCCATTTATTTGGAAAGTCAAATGCACCATTCTTAGACACACCAAGAATGGGGACATATTATTTTCACTGATAAATCAAAATTCATCACGCAGAATGTTTTTAAAATTTTTTTTATTTTTCATTTGGAGAAAAAGTGGTGCTTGCTGTAATCTAACATAAGAGAAATATTTTTCTGGGGCAGTATCATGTTAAGCAATCATGCACCAATGCATGTCTTTACTGCAAGTATTTCTTGATCATTTCCTAAATATTATGACTCGCTGTGTAGCATGTATAGCCAGTATAACAGAAAATATTAGGGCCCCTGCAATGCAGGGGTTGTGGGGATGTACATTATGCCACTGTGTATAGCAATGTATAATGGCCACATTCTATATTAAATGGACCTTTCCCAAGATATTATGCATCAGGATTTGACTTTTTTTTGATAAAATCTGTATATTAATTAACAATTTACCTCTTCAACATATTGTTTTTGTACTATATGCTTTCTCCTACAGTAATATTGTGCTTTATGCTTTCTTCTACCATATACTGTGCACACAATTGAAATATAACTTCATTGCAATTAACTGAGTACTTTTCCTCTAGTATCTTTTGATTGTGACTTTAATTTTGGATGCCAGTGTATTTTTTTCACAGTTATAATTAAATTTAAAATATCCACAATTTATTTTGATTCAATAAAATAAAATCAGAATAATGAAAATTTTGTTTACTAAAATTTTTAATCGTACTCAAGATCAACACATACTTCAAAAGCAGTTAATAAAAATTTTACTTCCATAGTTTTTTTTAAAGCTGCTATTATTGTAAAAAGGAATCACTTTAATAATTTTTTTAAAAAAAAATTCTGGACAGCTGAAATAAATGTTTCACATTCTTATGCTAATTTGCTTTTTCTTAAGATATTGGAATAATTTTTTATTTTTGTAATTTCAAGATTCCTTTTTAATCTTTTTACTCTTTTTGTTTTAAATTTGATATTTATATACTCTGTTCAGCTTATGACTACTAAGTAGTGTTCTAACTAAATGATCATAAACTGGTTGTATAAATAAGACTTATATGTAAAACACAAAAATTCAATATATGTAAGATTCAGTTATTGTATGCAATCAGAAAACATAAAATGTTACTGTCTGTAATTCTACCGACAGCATTATCTTTATTAATTGAAAAAAGATTGTAATTTATTTTTTGTGCATTGTTTGTAAGTACAGATGAAGACATATCCTTTTGTTCAAATAAAACATCATTAAATTGTCAAATAAAACATCAACTGCATTAAATAGTCAGGTATAATAATGTGGTCTTTTTCTATAGGTTTTTCCTTTGGTAAACATGAGTAAAGGGCTATTTTTGCCATTTTCAATTATGTTCCTTGATGATAAATATTTTCTTCATTCATTATACATTTAACATCATAAATGCATTAAAAAAAATTAATTGTGTTGTTTGCAGGTATATTAGCGAGCATTTGGAATTAAGATTTTCGTGCCTATCAGATCATTAAAACAATCTGTTGCTTACATTAAATCAAAATCCAATATGTAGATTTTATGTGCAAAATCTGCTTACTTGATGAAAAGTGTCTATTTTCATATAAATATATGTTTATTTACTAATTGAAAGGAAATCTTATTTATTTTTCAAAACTATTTCTATTAATGAACTTATTTGAAAATTTTAATTGAATATATTTCTAAATAAAGTGACTGAGATTAAACTTTTGTGAAATATTTTAGGTGGAGGGAATATTTTATGTAAATGCACACTTAGAAAAGTTAATGTTTGATGAACTTAGAAATTTCTGCAGACCTGGTACGGTTGGTGGTTTTCTTCCAGGAATGAAACAAATTGGAAATGTTGCAGCTCTTCCTGGAATAGTCAGTGTAAGTATATTAATCTTTAATTTCTGATAAAATTTTATATATTTATAAACAGTTTTTCTATTTCATATTGATTTTTGAAAAATAGATAACTGATTAAAATAGCAAATACTGATAGCTTTCTTCAAACTCTTTTAAATGATGTTTTAAATTTGATTCAATTGCCAAAATTTAATGTGTACTCTACTTTTCTTTTAAAATTAAAGGTTTAGTTTAGTTTCATTCATCAACACTTTTTTTAAAAAAATATCAGAAACCTTCATGCTAATAAAAACTAATTTTTAAAAAGTAATATTTATATATTTATTCTACATTTTGAACTAAATTTGTGTGTTTTCACTTGTGTTTAATGTGCTGCAATTTCATATTTTCAAATTCATCAACTTTTAATAGGAATCTATATTGAAATAAACAATTAAAATTATTAACAAATCTACAAGCAGATTTTTGTTCTTACCAAAATTCTAAAATTAGTTTAAAATTTACTGTTCAGTGAACCTGTCTGAGTTTTAAATGAGGTTTCAATAATAAATGTATAAAGAAAGAAAAAAAAAAGAACAGAGGGAAACATTAAAAACAAAAATTATCCTGAGATTTTTAAAAGACCTGCAATGTCTATCAGTAGTACACTCAGTTAACTTTGTTTTTGTGGTTAAACATATTTAATTCTGGTTTTTAATTTTTTTTTCTTTTTAAGTTTAATATTTAGTATAAAAACATTATAAAGCAAGTTTTTAATTTTTTTTTAATTTTAAACTTTCTTTGTTTTGAACTTAAGTTGTCTCCATTTTATAATGAATTTTAATTCCAAAATGTAACATCATAGTTCAGAGCTATGCTGAATCTAAAACACATTATGTATTTACTAGACTAAACTCAATGGCACAACAGCCC